>VWYH01008203.1:0-75788 GCA_013399365.1 Pampusana beccarii | reverse complement strand
GAGGAGCCAGGAGCAGAGCGGCTCTCCCTGGTCATCCCTGCTCTTCTCTGCCTTGCAGCACTGGCAGTGCTGGGCCGTTGCTGGAGTCCTGGTCCTGCTCTTTGGGCTCTGTTGGTGGTTCAGAAAATGGAGCCGTGAACCAGAAAGAGAAGAGGAGAGCTCTGACAGCGACGTGGAGGAGGAGGAATGGGAAGAACAGAATGACAATGCAAATGAAGCCCAAGAAGAAAATGATGATGCAGATGACCCAGGACGGTTTTTAGAGGAGCACATGCAGTGGCCAGTTCAGCACCTGGACAGAGATTGCAAGACTGTGAGGGACCTTACAGAAATGTTCATTTTTGTCTTCTAGGATCTCTTTTCAAATAATAGTTTCCCAGTGCTGGAAAAAGCCATCAAGGTGGGCAGCGCCTTTGAAGGTTGGAGTCCCTGTGAAGAAGACATCACTTACCACCTGCTTGTGCCCCTGAAACCCCCCCGTGGACACATCTTCCACCTGGAGCCGTGCCCCATGTGGCCAGCGAGCAACTTTCACATCCGTGTGGAGTTGGTGTGTACCTGTGAGATGGAGCAGCCGGCAGGAGAGCCACGTTGCTTCCTCCACAACCCTGAGGAGGAGCAGAGGAGGAATGAGGGCCCCAGCGTCCTACAGGACCTCTGCACTGACTCCTACCTAGATGTGAAGAAAACTGCTCGGTATTTCCAGATGTTCATGAGACCTGCCTGGAGGGCTCTGCCTATTTCAGCCATACGTATATTGAATATGACTCTGAACCATGCAAGTTAATAGGAAACTTTTATTAAAAGTATAAACCATGTATATTAAAAGATTAAACCATGTATAGAAATCCTTGGTAATAATGAGAATGCTCATGTTAGAAATGACAGACTGATAGATTCTTCCTGTTTTTTATAGTTCCCCAGTGGGGCTGACCTCTTGCAAATTCTGCAGAGTATGTAAGCCCTGTGAATGTTTTAAACAATACAGTTTTAATCTTTAATCTAATATAACACTGGGAATGCTGAAGAGCCTGTAGGCGAGCAGGCAGATCATTCAAATGTAAAAACAAATTTGACTGGAGTCTAAACAGTGTTAGCCTCTGCTGTAAACTATAGCTTTCTTTTGACATGGAAAAAGGGAACGCATTTTGCCAAAAGGGAATTAGCTTGGAAAGCCTCTGTAAATGATATTGCAATGAAAATAAACGTAGTCCCCCAGCCTTAGTTTCACAGCTGTGCATGGGAAACCTCACAGATCATGCCTCATGTCATGAATACTTACTGGCTTTTGGCGGCAGCCCATGTCTTGGCCTCAGAATATCATGAGAACTAAATTGCTGATGTCAATCATTTCTCTTTGTTATGACACTGCAGTTCTTCGTGGTGAGATGCCACCAGTTTTTGTAGTGTCCTTGCCAATAAACAATCATTTCTGGAAACACTCTACTGCCTTTACACTTGTATGTCATCAGCTGTAATTTCTCAGCCTTCCCTTTCTTTCTCAATCATCATGCCCAGCTTCAAACTCTCTCTTGTCTTTTTTATGGCTTTGAAGGTTCACACTCTGAAGATACTCTCTTGAGAGATTCTCATTTCCGCATCTTAACTACTAACATGTTTTCCACAGTTCTGAAATGTTCAGATCACCACAAACTCTCATTAATGCATGTCCTGTACCATATTTAGAGTATTCCAGAATGGACATGACACTGCAGATGTCACCTCCAGAGAAGCAAAAGTAATTGTATATTCTAGCAAGAACACTGATATTTGTAGAAGTACTGAAAGAAAAAAATATTAAAACCAAAACCAAATTGCTAACTTACCAGCTCCATAATTATTTCCTCAGAGTTCTGGTTTTGGTTACCACTTGCATCATCTCCTGAGTTCTCTGCAGTGATTATTATTTCCTAGTATCTTCTTAGAAAAAGTGCAGTAATGTTATCAGCTGTGTAGCCACCCACATAGTTTACAAGTCACTGCATTGCCAAGAAGTTTGGAGAGATCTAAATTCCTAACAGATTGAGTTCCAGAATCTGTATTTCTAATGGAATCACTGTGGAGATTACAACAGAAGAAAGCTGAAATTGCCTGCAGTACTCCAATTTATCACTTTTACATTAACTTTTTTAGATTCAAAAGGTCCAGAAAGTAGTATAGTGTAAGCTGTTCTGACCACCTTCATAAGGAAGGGTGAGGAACTGCACCCACTTGTTCTTGTGTTGGACTCAGCAAATTGTGTTTGCACAAAGCATAAAGATACAGCAAAAATGAACCAGTCAGAACTCGTATTAATAATGCACTGAAAACCTCAATAAAAGCCCCTCTTCATGTATGAAAAAACATATCAGATTATAATTGAGAGTATAAAAGCCTCTGCTGCATTTTCCTTTAAGTAATCACAGAGCTGCTACAATTGATCTTTAGAATTATCACTTATTAGTATGATTGTTGCTGCAGCTTTTTTTCTTTTGAAAGCACTTAGACATGGTATATTAACCACACTATGCGCAAACTACACCCTTATTATACTACATCCCTGCTGCTTTTGACTTTCTGCCACAGTATTTAACAACACACAGCCCCTCCAGCAAGTAATTTAGGACAGGAAATGGAGGATATATTTTTCCAGTTACAACAGCAAAGGAAATTACATTAGGCCTGAATTAATTTGGGTGGATGGCTGCTCCCCTGGGCTCCGTAAGGGAGTCATAGAATCACAGAATTGTGGAATGTCCTGAGCTGGAAGGGACCCACGAGGATCATAGAGTCAACTCCTGTCCCTGCACAGGACAACCTCACAGTTCACATCGTGTGTCTGAGGACATTGTCCACTCTCTTCTTGAACACTGTCAGGTTTAGGGCTGTGACACCTCCCTGGGGAGCCTGTTCCAGTGTCCAGCACCCTCTGGGTGTAGAATCTTTTCCTCATGTCCAACCTAAACCTCCACTGGCACATCTTCCTGCCGTCTTCCAGCTAAGGGAACTGTTTCCCCTCGACTAGAAGGGAGCCCGGCTTTGCCAGCAGCTCTTCTAGAGTGCCGCCTCCACAGAGAGCTTCCGTATCATAAGTTACTACAGAGTAATGGCACCTATTTCCCACTGTGGCCCAGCTGACACCTCAGGGTGGGACTGGGCTGAGCCCTCAGGGTGGCCATCGACACAGCCCAGTCTGTGGTGTATGGGAGACCATCTCATCCCACCCACCGGCTGGCTGAGAGCCAATCAGAAGCAAGTGTGTGGTGCAGTGACCACTCATGGGCCAGGTGGAGAAGAGCAGCAGCCAACTGGAGGCGTGCATGTGAGGCGGGAAAGGGACCCCGTGCTGCAGGGACAGCAGCCATGGCGGTTACCTCAGTGAGAGGAGTCTGCAGGCGCAGGAAAGACCTTGAGGTGCTGGAGCAAGTTCAGAGAAGGGCAATGAAGCTGGTGAAGGGTCTGGAGCACAAGTGTGAGGTGGAGCGGCTGAGGAACCTGGGGGGTTCAGCCTGGAGAAAAGGAGGCTGAGGGGAGAACTTATTGTTCTCTATAACTACCTGAAAGGAGGTTGGAGCATGGAGGGTGTTGGTCTCTTATCCCAAGTAACAAGCGATAGGACAAAAGGAAATAGCCTCCAGTTGCATTAGCTTAGACTGGACATTAGGAAAAGCTTCCTCCTTTAAAGAGTTATTGGGCGTTGGAACAAGCTGCCCAGGGAAGCAGTGGAGTCACCACCTCTGGAGGGGCTTAAAAGACACATAGATGAGGTTCTTAGGGACGTGGTTTAGAGGTGAACCTGACACTCACCTTTTACATATTTATAAACATTAATGAGGTCACCCCTCAGTCTCCTCTTCTCCAAGCTAAAGAGCCCCAGCTCCCTCAGCCTTTCCTCACACGGCAGATGCTCCACTCCCTTCAGCATCTTTGTTGCCCTGCGCTGGACTCTCTGCAGCAGTTCCCTGTCCTTCTGGAACTGAGGGGCCCAGAACTGGACACAATATTCCAGATGTGGTCTCACCAGGGCAGAGTAGAGGGGGAGAAGAACCTCTCTGACCTACTGACCACCCCCTTCTGATCCACCCCGGGTACCATTGGCCTTCTTGGCCACAAGGGCCCAGTGCTGGCTCATGGTCATCCTGCTGTCCACCAGGACCCCCAGGTCCCTTTCCCCTACACTGCTCAATGGGCCTGTGCAATCTGGGCTGTTGCACTCCTCAGCCATGTGATGCCAACGGTCTGACAGCAACACACTGGAGAGCTTCACCATCCCTTTGACAGGCACCTGGCCCAGTGCTGGTGATTAATTTAAACTTCAGTGACTTTTCCTCTTATTCCATTAGTGTGTGAGGTGATGGAAAGTAGCTGATAAGCTGGTTTGTGAAATGTCAAAAAAAGGGGGTTATAGATTTTTATTCTGGGTTGTCTATCTCCCTTGGTCAAGGAGGGTGGCACGTCTATGCAGCAGCTTATCTTCAGGGAGGAATGTAAACTGACTGTGCCAAACTGCAGCACAGAAGCTCACTGTGGCTTAGCTTAAATCAATCAGAAATGTGAGCGTGATATAGAATAGGCTGTTCTCAAACCAAAGGGACTATGTTCAGTGAGCTGTTAGCACTAGATTAATTTCATCAATTTAGGAACAAGTATAATTAATTTTTTTTTTTTTTTTGTTACACGCAGTGAGATGAGCTGAACATTTTCCAGTGGTGGGATTGCTCAGCAGAAAACTCGATCCTCACTGAAACAGATACATCAAAGGTATCTGATTTGTGAGTAAGGAAGTTTAATTTATTGGAAATTGACAAGATTTAAGATAAAGTGTTTTGTATTAATGCTTCTTAACATTTTTAATGGAGAGGGAGAAAATTGCTCAAGAGCTTCTGCAGTTCTACCAAGGAGAACCAATCTATGTGTTGCTTGTTACTTGCACTGTTTTTTCATGTCACCAGATGTCACTCCAAGACTACATAAGGCGAACAGCTTCTGTTGATTTCTACTTTGTAAGAGATGTTCTGGCTTGATCTTAGCCCTATCTATAGGTGCTACATTTCACTTATCCAAAGACAAAAATATATATAGTTTCTTTTAGCAGAAGTCTGTAGTAATGTAAGTCTGTGAGTCCAAATATGCTCTCCTGAATTAACGTATCATAGTAAGTACATAATGGAAGAATTTGAAATAAAAAGGGAAGTTAATGATCTGAAAACTGGGCATACTTTCTAATTCAAGGAAAAAAACTCCAAAAGATAATCTACTCTGAGCCTTATCTAGAGAAATTGTATGTAATTTTGCATTAAGGGGGGGTGTGTGTCTTCTGTTCCCTTTACGCCCCATCCTGCAAAGAAGAGGGTCTTATTTAGCAAATTACTCCTTTTCTTGCCTTTCTCATTGACAAAGAATCTTAGGGGCAACCTTCTCAGTGAATTAGTTTAGACAGCTAGGTCAACTGATAGCATTTTATGATCTGTTTAATATTTTTTTACAGAGTAATTGAATGAATAAGCATTAAAACCAAACATTGCGTCCAAATTCAGATATTCTTCGGTACTATCAGTGGCAAAAGGCAACTGCTTTTGTTTCTAACAGAATGACTCATTATTGGCCGTGAGGAAAGCCAAATGATCTAATTTGGGCAGAGGGATTTCTGTTTGACCGGAAAGCACTCCTCTCTTACCAGAAAGGAATGATTGGAAAAATCAACATTATTGTGCACCACTTTTGGTTCCTTTCTAGTTGTCTGAATCACCTCAGTATGACTTGCTCCGTCAGCCTAAAATCTGTGTGTATAATATTCCTAATCTCTTCAACTGCAGCGAGCATGCAGGGCAACATTAAAATATTAATTATTAACTCAGCTTATTAAGAGCAAGATAATGTTACTGCTAGACGATCTTGTGTTGGTTTATAAAGCCATTAAAATGTATATTTGCATGTACAGCATTATAAAATGTCTGGCAGCAGTTGCTAGGTTTCTCTTTTAATGTAAAGGATTTTCAAACCTAGCTCAGACTGAATTAATCATTTCAAGTGTGTTATCGTTCACCTTCTGCTGTGGCACATCCTGTTCTAATTCTGCTAAAGCCTTTTAGTATAATTTGAAATCTTTCCATTGCATAGTCAAAGCAACTAAGTGGTATTGGTGCTTTGCTGCTGTATATATAGTTTTAGAATGGTCCTTTTAGTTTTGCTGACTACTGTAGAAACTTTTGAAGCTGATGTTCATTGGATTCACATGGATCACTGTATATGATAGGTTTGTGTTTCTGCCTCTGCCTTCTACTGATGTTGATATTTTTATAGGCTAGTAGATAATTAGGTTTAACTGGCATTGCTAAACAGTCATTATTGTATGTCTGTAGAAGGGTCTCCATCCTTAAAAAGGTACTCTTTGTAATCTACATGCAGCTTTTTATCTGCTTCTGCTTTGTATCACTGGAATATTTCTGACTTCCACTGTGCCATTTATTAATCCAAGTGCTTCTGATACCATCTCTGCCAAACAGTGCATATTTAGATGAAATGTCAGATTAAGTGGCAAGAAGCAGTGATGATAGACCTCGTGTAAATGTTTAAGAGAAATTACATTTTAGAAACTAGGCTCTCCATGCCTTATCATTAATAAAGCTGTAAGCACTTTAGCTAGCATTTAGTATTAGGTAAGATATATGAGATAGTTTTTGGGTTGTTATTTTGAATAATCTTAGCAGCATAAATATTTTGATGAGAGACATGGCTATGTTTTTTAAAGTATTTAAAATAATAGATTTCCCGTTAATCATCTGGAAAACGTCACCCGTTCAGCTGTGATTGGAAGTCCTTAGGTTAGCAGGATAAGCATGGACGGTACTTGGCAGTTAGTAACATGATGTAGTGCTGCAGTTGCAAGTCCCCCTGAGATCCGGAGCATTCAATGGGGCAGTTGATGGCTCCTTAGCACCTTGTGTGCCCCATTGTGCCTGTCCCAACGGACACATCTATGGTGGCACCAAGGTGCTGACAGTCACATCCTCCCCTACCCCGGAGCAGGTGACTTCACCTTCACCCAGTGGGTGGGGTAGGAGGGGTGGGACCCTCAGTCGATTGACAGGGTCCTCAACAAAGGAGGTTCCCAGGGAAGCTGAGAAGCTTCTGGATCACGTCGTAATGCCCACAGCCAGAACTGACCAGGCTATAAAACGGGGTCCCTGTCGAAGACCCCCTTTGAGTGGCCTTCTCAGAGAAGCAGGTCTGTAAACTGGAGGCCTTTCCTTAGACTGGTATGCCGTTTATGGAGACTTCCAGGACTGAGTGCACCTCACCTCCTCCTGTGGTGAGTGGTTGTTTTTGTCTACTTGCTTAACTCAGGCAAGTGTGAGCCCTTGCCTAACCCAGGCAAGTGATTGTTTCTTGTGGGTACCCATGTGTGAGAGGCCTCTGGTTTTGTTTCTTGTGAGTGTGTGCATGCACATTGTGGATCCTCATTATTCTTATATTGTCGCACCCCAATAATCTCAATTGATATTCAAACTGGTATTTTGTATTGTTGGAGTGCTAAATAATTGTATAAGCCATGTTTCTAGTTGGTTTATTGGCTACTCTTTTCTGGCTAGAGTAAAGTCCGTTTTGGAACCAGTTGTCCGCTTAAAATTGACTTTTGGGGTGCCTTTGTGACATCTGATTATACTGATGTCTTGACTTAATAATGCTGAGTCCTTACTTCCACTGAGGTCAAGAAAAATATTGCTGAAACAAGACCGAGGAAGGCTTCTAGGGGTTGGCTCAGCAGTGGTGATGCGTTAAATGTGTTCGCAAGAGTCTCATGAGTACAGAAGTGGGGAGAAGAGTGCTGCGAAAAATAGATGTTATTTGGGGAGCATTCTGGCATATATCCCACACTAGTTACAGCTTGACCTGCAGAATTGAATGGTATAAATTGTGTCCAAGTATGTCACTAGCAACAGATAGCTGTCACAGACAATCCAGAATCATTACTTTTATCTAACATAACTCCTGACTACCTGAGCTGTGGGTGGAAAAGGCCCTTTCCCAGCAGCTCTGGCTGTAACCTCATCACAACATTGTGAAGTATGCAGAATTCATGTTAGGGCTGTGGGACTCTCTCTGCAGCTCACCTGAAATTACAGACAACTGTTGACCATTTTTCTAAAGTAAATGAAATAAACAGAAGCATCTAGATGAATATGTATGTCTGTGCTTTGTGTTTTGCATGCTTTTAGATCATCTGAATTGCAGTATTTTCTCATTGCTTTGGATGACAGGCCATAAAAAGTGGGGAGTGAACTCAGGTGGGAACTGGGCATCTGTATGAAATTCCCTGTGGAACAGGGCAAGCTGCTTCTTATGTATCTCAGTAACACGTAGGAAGGAAGATTGAGTTATCTCAGATGACTTTGTCTGGGGCATAGCTGTTGAAAATCTCCTTTAAGGAGATTAGAAAACTGAAACCAAACCAATAAAAATTAATGAGCACTTCTAAAAACAGTAGGTAAGATATTACTTATAGAATGTTTTATTATTGCAGTAATTTCTTCGGCCAGCTCTGGACCGGATGTCATGTTAACAGACAGAAATGAGCTCAGCGTTGATCTACAAATTAGCAGTTGCCTAGTGACTCATGATCTTGGCACACTTGCTTTATGCAAACAAAAAATAGCACTATGCAGTAATGGATATATGCCAAATTTTTGCTAGGGTCACTGTCCCAGAGCTTAGAGCAATTTTTGACATAAATTTTGACAGGGAGAGTAACTTGAAAATGACAGACGTTAATGAAAGCAGGGAATCGTTCATAAACAATCAGCTAGGAACCTACAAAGGAATGTTACTATAAACACATTGCAAGGAAAAGAAACCAAATACAAAGAATGTGGCCCCAAATAGATTAAAATAAGGAACGTAGTATAAAACAGAGTTTGCAGGGCACATATTAAATGGATTAGAAATTGGCTTAAAAGGAGACCTCAACATGTGAAAAAATAATTTTAATTATTAATAATCAATTTAATGCAGCTATCTAATAATTTGATTGTCTGTCCAAATGGTAATATAGGTCTCTGCCAGTTAAATCTGCAGATGGCACAGGCTTGTTGAGTATTAAGTAATGAAGTTACACCTACGAAATGATTGGAATCACCTAATTAAATGGTGACAGTCCAGCAGAATGCACTTCAGTACAGCCAAATGGAAGCTGATACACTGGGGCTACATTGGCTACAGCTGCACAATAAGAAGCTCCATGTGAAATGTTTTGACTCAGGAAAGGGATATAGGGTCAGCCATAGCAAACTTCAGCCTGAACTCCCACTGTAGCACCCTATTTAAATTGATCAACATGATCTGCGGGTTTATCAAGCCGATGAACACAGAGAATAAGTCAGAGAAGGGATTTTTCTTTTGTATGCAGCACTGTTAGAACAGCTACAGTGATGGTGTGTTCTTTTAATGTGCCTTCACTCCAGAGAAAGCGGCCACAAACTTAGCCATGGGCTGGAAACCAAACCTGACAACACGCTGCTAACAGACCCTCACTAAGGAAAGGAAAGTGGAAACTGAACTGAATAGTAGTACATAAATAGTTACAGAAAATTATAGGGGATAGCCGAGGGCTTTTGAGTATGACAGGGAAAGGCGCAACAATATCCAGCTGCTGAAATTTTAAGTTAAACAATGTATTTTAACATCCGTGTAATGTTTTGTCAGCATTAGTGGGGGTAGTGTGTCAATGATGAATTCTTCTGTACCATTAATCTCAGTGGGATCTGAGCTAGGTTAGAAATCAGAACCTGTTGAACTTCATCCTGATATTTTCATGGACAATCTTGGAAAAAAGTTGCAAGATTTACATTTTATTATTTTCAACTTTATATTTTCTTGTAAGCTATCAATAATACCTAATTCATTAAGCTCTTTAAAGTTTACAATCTATATTTTTCAATGTTTATGAATGGTAAAGTAAATAATTTATCTGGAAGGACAATGAAATTCTTCATGCTTTCTGAAGAGGATCTGCAGATATAGGAATGTGAGTGTGATTTTAGTCTTAGTGGTGAATACTTCCAATTTTAACGAGAGAGCAAATTCTACTTGCACCAGTACTTTGAAAAACATCACCTTTTTCTGTTTCTATCCTTTTCATCTTTCTTTTCTCTCTATGCATCAATGACTTGAACAAGCTCCGTCGAAACAGAAGTATATCTTCTGTGGGTCATGGTGTCCTTAGAGGTTCATGAAGTCACAAGGCAAGTAATTTTGGCTCCAATTTAAAGTCCGTGTGTACCTCTGTAGTTCCACTGAATCCCATGGAATGATGCTAGTTTTATGCCTGCTGAAGTCCAGAACTCTTTTATGATCCTATTCTTGCCTCCTATTGGCTTTATTCTACACACAGGGACCCAACCACCAGAGTAGGCGTGGAAGAATCATTTCAGGCTTATGAAACATCTTTATGAATCATCTTTTCCCAGAGCCTGGTTCCATTGAAGTCATGACCACTAGTTACAAAGTGGGAGAAGGAAACAAAAATATTCAAGAGAGTTCTTGAGCATATGCTGAAGTCACACTGTAATGTCAGTTACCAGAGGTCTCTAGGAAAAGTGAACATCAAAAAGCACCACAGGAGGAGCATTGGAACATTTTGTCTAATATTTGGGGCAAAAGATTTTCACTTGGAAGCAGTAATGAAATGTAGTGAGGAGTTTTCACCTGCTTTTCTTTTCTTGCGTTTTCTCATGGTGACTAGCACATCTCTTTGTCTCTGAGGCACAATGGAAATTGAAAACCTGCTGGACTGGAACAAGTGCAGTCAGCTTTCCAGGATGAAATAATACCTTAATTGGTCTTTCTGCATGGACGAAAAAGGGCTAAGCCCTATCATCCCAGTCTGAGAGATATGATGAGAAAAGCATCCAAAATCTGATAACAGCAAATCTTCCTTGAGCTATTTGTGTCTTTTGATGAAGAGACCTGGCAACATAACTCACAGAACAAGGATACTGTAAGACTTAGTATCAAAATGTTGTTTTGAGTGTGTAATGGACTTCCTACATAACCAGTTTAAGGAAATCTTAAATGTTTTTGTTTCTCTTGGATTGCTTTTTTAAATCAAAATATTTTCCTGAATCAGATAAACAGGACTAGCAAGTATCTTGTAAGTCACCTAATTCACCCCTTTGCTCCAGGGTAGAATGGACTTTTTCCAAACCTTCCCTGTGTGATGTTTTTGTAACCTGTTTTTAAAAGCCTCTAGTAATGAAAATTCTAAAACCAAAGACTAATAGTAAATGTTGTACCAATGAGCAGAGAAAGTTGGTGAATGCAAGAGAAAAGAGTGGTATGCTCAACAGCACTTCGATATTACATTACCTTTTAGATTTTGCTGTAGGAGATACAGAACCTGGAAGTTTCAAAGGCTCAGCTGACTATGTCAGCGGCCTCCATCATGTGTCTGAACTATTTGTACAAGTTTTTATCCCTTTGTGTTGCATAAGGAATACATTTCTTGTTCCAATTCCTGAATTGAAGATTGACAGCAGGAAATGGCATGAGTATGTTTTTGCCTTATTAATGAGACAGAGGAGAAAACACCCAATTTATAGTTTGGAAAAGGCCGATGTATCAAAAACCTCCAAAACATAAAGCCATTTTTGAAATTATCTAACAGAGAATCATATTTAGCTGTCACTAGGTTCCCAATGTAAAAAAAGTTATGATCTAAAGGACTCAATTAGTAAAAATATAAAATTAAGATTTTGAGTTAATGTTCTGAATCAATTAAGTTAATGGAACATCCTAAAGGCTGCTAAACATTGTTATACTTTGGGCAAAGGGAGACTGAGAAGTGATCAACTTGTCTTACTATAAAACCATTCTACTTTTTAAAGAAGGACTTAAGACTTTCTGTTTGGGATATAGTTAATTAAAAAAAAAAGTGGAGAAGAATTCCTGCCTGGTTCTGAGAACTACAATTCATGTATTTCTTTTGAGAAATGCAGCAAAAATGTATCTTTAATTCTTCTTCTTGTATTGTCATAGGTAAACATTTCTAAGGCAAAAAGATCATGTGTGAGTTTCTGTTATGGAAGTGACTGTGGTCTGACAGGCTGAGATACTGATATTGCCAAAGTAAAGGAGGATTTTGAGAACAAAAGTGACTGGGTCCATCTGAAAGGTAGAATAGTGCCGTCAATAGATGTGCCAGGCCTGTGGAGCCCTTGAGTGTCAAGAGTCCTGACAACTGCCTTCAATTGCTCTGGAAGAGGGATTATGATTTCAAAAGTGCAGCTGAAAGGCTGCACTCGTATTTCTGGAAAATTATTTTAGCGATATCATATAGCAGTCTTTCTGAGTATTGTATAGGAACTAGATACTAGGGTTCAGGACACTATAGTTTAATTTTGGGTGTGAAGGATGTGTCTTTCTCTTTATAAGATGCTTCTATTGATTCTGTGACATCTGATGTTGAAAATGTCATGTATACACTGTTTCACCTTACCACCTCTATAATAATTTGTTAGAGTCACACCTGGACATGGATCTCCTTGCCCTTTTAAATGCAACTGGAAAAAGAGCAGGAAGTAAACACCACACCGGCCCTCAACAAAAAGCAAAACGAACCAAAAAACCCGCAGAAAAAGCAAAAACCACACATAAGGGCCACATGGGCTAGTGCCAGTCAACATTCATCTCTAGAGAGGAGTAAATCAGGGGTGTGTGTCTTAGTAGAGGATTTCCAGCCAGTACAACCAAGAAGAGAATTTACCCGTTAGGAGAAACACAAACAGCGATAGCGTCAGATGCTCTGCTTTTTGCAAAAAAGAGGAAACGTGGCTCCCCAGAATGTTGATTGTAGCACTGCGTCATGTTCTTGACCACATCTTGGGCCAGCTATGATTCAAATTATTTCTTTCACTAAACAAAACTACTTAAAACAAGCCCATGAGAGCAGCAGCAGCAAAAGCGGGTTTTCTATCTACAGCAACATACACACACAAGCAGAAAAACTGTCTTCTGGGATTAAGAGGGAGAGCAGACATAATGAAGACAGCTGATGAGACTTGTTCCTTGGTTGTGCTTCCCACAGACCAAATTAATTCCAACAGATGAGTAAAAGATGGAAAGACATGCTAATTAGCCACTTTTTAAAATGAACCAGTTCCGTGCTTCAGGATCTAATTAGCTTTCTAGATAAGGCTTATGTTGTCTGTGGTTTCAGAGGCAAAGGTGGCCAAGTTTCAGTTTCTCCAGTACAAAGGTTTTGTTCAGAACTGCTTCAGAATGATAAATATTTACTTATATAGACCATATATACTCTCTAGATGGTGTGAATCCTCTTTCACTGCAGCTCTGGGTAATTACACAGCACAATGGATTCTACAAAGACTGAGAAGGTAAAGGGAGCAAAAAGGGTTGAAAGTCTTGGGTAAAACTATTATACCAGAGTGGTGGAGAACAGTCATGGTTGTGAGACAATATACGGGGAAAACAGAACAGGAGGAGTCTGGGGGGAACCACAGTAAGTGGAGAAAAGCCAAGACCTAATTGCTTTGCCTACAGTTCATATGTTGAATGAAGATAACAAAAAATATTTAAAAGAAAGCAAGGATGGAAGGAAAAGATGAATCTAGAGAAAAATACAAGCCAGAACTTAGCTAGTTAGATTAAATTGGTTGTGAGCATAAGATAATTTGCTGGAAAGTACATGTGAGTAGTTATTTATATGACATCTCTGTAAATTTTGGGGAAAAAGATATGTATGATAAATAGTTGTGCTGGAAGAAGTTGAGACCTAACACTGCTGTTCACAGCCCAAGGTACTGGGTTTGCTACTGTGACACATGTGCTTTTAAACATTCAAAGCCATGCTGGCAAGTAATTTCTTCTGAATTTTTGTGCTGCAATTTGTGATAAGATATTTGAAAACAATTAGGAAAACCATGAAGAAGGACGAAATGGTAGTTCAGGGCCAAACTTGTACTAAATTTTGCATCAAGTCTGACTTCATAAATACTGAGATAGTTAAAGATTCTGGGATGCTAAAATGTTCACTGACCCATGACATCGATGACTGAAGCCATAGAGGAAATATATGGTGCTGTACTATGGTGGTGGTAGCATGTAGCGGATAAAGCCTTAAAGGCTGTCTTAGCATGTTTGGAAGACAAACTCTGAGCCTCAAAAACACAAAAACGGAAGACAGAGGTTAATTAATTTGTTACTGTTACTTAGCTTTGGTACTGGTCAATCACAAAGGATACCTTAAAAAAGCCACCCAGCACCCCAGCAGCTTCCTGCAGTGTGACAGATCTGGGACTGTGCTGCCACAGAGGTAATAAAGATGGGGCCAGGCAGCAGCATTTTTCTTCCAAAACTAGCTCACATTTCTAGGGAAATACTGAACAAAATAGAGGGGAAAGAATGAGAAAGATGTTAAATTTGGTGATGATAATGAAACTGTGCATATTGAACTAGCATCAGGTTAGACTGATTCTCTCTTGCCAGGAAGATTTGATTGCTTTAAAAATGGAATTATAAAATGTAATGCAAAGAGTGAATCCAAAATCTGCATTGTATTTGATGGAATGTCTATTTGAAACAGATACCTCTCAAAACTTAATTCAAACTGATTTAGGTGGGGAGACTGTCAATGACAGAGTGGTAACACCTGTACAAGATCTTATAATAAAACTGGCCATTGATCAAGTGAAGAGCGGTCTTCAGCTTTCAAATAAAATGAAGAAATCTCAGCTTACTCTTTTGACAGTTATTACTTAAAGTATAATATATTTCTACCTCAAATCAGTTGCAGAGAGCACAGGAGGATGCAGGCAAATGCTGCTGCTTCTGCAGGGGAAGGAACAGCCTTGCTGATTTTCCTACCCAGATAGATCCTGTGAGAGGGAACGTTAAACACGGTCCACACTGTCTTGATCTGTTCCACTTATGGCAAAATTAATCTGCCTGCATGACATGTGTCCCAGAGGATTATTTATGAGATTATGGTATGAGAGACAAATTAGAAATTGGTGATGTGTGGATGGGGAGGCAGAAAACAGTGTGCAGCATGCTCCAAAATTCTGATTCAACCATTAAAACATTCACTGCTCAGTGACTGCAGTGAGGTTTGGCACTGGCAGTACTTTTAGCAAAAACAATTTCTTCTTTCTGTCCCTTTCTAATGCCTCTAGACTTCCAGTCACCAAAGGAGACATTAGAGGTCCAATTTGGATGGAAGCCAGGCAAAAAGGAACAGCTTCCTCTAGCATTAGTTTACACACCATTCTTAGTCTCTAGTCTTCTGCGGTTGCAGCTGGATTCAGAAGATGGTTACGTGGATTAGATCCTGTTGCCCCTCTGCCTATTGTTTCACCAGAAGAGGGGGAGATGGGCCAAAATTCTCTTAAGACAGTTGTAACAAATCCAGGCAGCCTCTCCAGCTGTTTGGACCTGCCTGCAAAGCTGCAAACGCTGTTCTGCAGCCTCTCCCACAGGACACAAGAACTGCTGAACAGAATCAGTGAGACGTGATCGTCCCACCTTTCGAGCAAAAGGAGTTCTGCCACTCACTGTGCCACCGGAGAAAGATGAATGCAGCAAGGGTTGACTTAGCAGATGTGGAACTGCTTCATGCGTGGGTTTGGTGCTCATATGATGTGTATCCTCATTTGCTGTGCATGTGTGATGTGGTGTCTATACAGTGCACAGTCCAGCCATGACATGCCACTCCTTACAGTGCAGGAGCAATACCTGAATGCTCTGAAGCAGGCTGATGCCACTGTGCTCCCTAAAGAGTAGAGTCTCCAAAACCAGAGGACACAAGTGCCTAAAATTATCTCTGTCACAGCAAAGTGCTGGAGGATAGATTTGGTGCTGTGAGAAGAATTAGCAAGCTGGGCAACAAGGGAGGGAAATGGTGGGGAGAGTTAGCGGGCTATGAGGCAAGAGTGTGGGAAATGATGGCTGAAAAGAGGGATCACAGGACACACAGTGTTCAGTGGGTCAATCTTCCCATGTCATGGGGGATGTGCTGGATGAGTGCTGCTTGACATAATCATAAATGACGTAGAAAATGGAAAACAGTGATGTGACAATGATTACAAATAATACAGAGTTAGATCAGTAAAAACAAAAGCTATCTGCAAAGAGGTGCGAAAGGAGACTCATAAAATTTGAGCAACTGGATGGTGAAACAGTAGATGAAACTCCATGAAGATAAATGCAAACGGCTGCACATGAGGGGAAACAGCCATGACTACATTTATGCACTGATGAGCTCTAAATGAGCTATCACATCTCAGGAAAAAAGATCTCAGTCTCATTGAGGATAATTCAATGAAAATATCAGTTCCTTGTTTGTGAGCAATGGAAAAAGCAGAGAAAAAGTCAGCAGCAGATCCCCAGTGTGCCCACACCTTACATCATACAAGCAGTTTGACCTCTTCCCAGTTTGTCTTTCACAAAAATTTTTAAATGTGTATCAAGAAAATGCTCAGGGATACATGACCAGCAGTATGAAATAATTCACATATGAGGAGAGCCTAAATAGAAGTGCTCTCCTTGGAAAGGAGACAACTGAATCACACAGGTATATAAATCATGCATTTATATATAAAAATATATAAAATATGCCACATAAGTAGCATGAGGATGTAAGTAGGAACAATAGCCATTATTCCTTACTATATAAGCACAATATGAAATTGTCATGAAGGTTCAGAACAAGCAGAAGGGAAGTATTTCTTCAAGTAGCCTATAATTAAATTGTGGAACTCATTGTTACAGGATGTCATGGAAGCTGAAAGCATAAATGAATTAAAATTGTGATTAGAAAGAATTATGGATATACCTCCATCAAAGGTTGTTAAACAGAAGGATGCTGTTTCAATACCTGGCTTGGGAAATCTTTCAGCAAAGACTGCAGGAACTCTGCAAGAGCATCTTGAGGAAGGGGGCAAAGGATTTTCACTCTTTGTGAAAGCTCATGATTTTTCACTCCTGGTTTCCCTCTGTGTGCACTTTCTCTAGTCAGCTGCAACTGGACCTCAGAGACAGGATCCTGAGCAATACTTTGGCTTGACTCATTATGGACCTCAATAACTCTCACTTCATTTCCTTTCTCCTTTCCCTTCATCTGACTTCAGTGTTTATAACCAAGCCGTTGGGTTAGCTAAGACTCCCAGCAGCGTAACTCCTGGCTGACCAGACTTTACAACCCATTTTGACTCCTGGGAGTGTTGGACAGTTTACTCATGTCTTATCTTTGTGTTCAGAACCTGGCAAAATGGGGAGGATTTTAATTAGCACCTGGGTATGTGAGCCATAGCATTTGTTTTCCTTGATGCATCCCTGAAAAGTTTTTGAAGACACTTGTAAGTAAATGTGCGCAGTTATCTGAGGCAAATAACAGACTGGAGTTATGGTTCTAGTTACTGGTGCTGTGCTCCTGGAATGACCGTGATAGTGCACAGGGACAATAGTTAGTGAGTTGAACTAAGTTGAAAAAATCTGTATTGGAGCTACTCTTCATAAATGAATTTCTCTTATCTGAAAGAGCATTTAAAGGCACAATTATAAAATATGTAAATAATCCAGCTCTGGAACAGGACGCAAACACCAATTGAGATGAAAAAAAACCACAGAGCAACAAGGAGATGGAATCTGGAAATTAGTTTTAAAAAATGAACTCTCTCCTGTAAACTGATGCATCTGGGAATCCTTCTGCCTCTCCTCCTCCCCAAATTCCTGTTCTCAATGGGACATAGAAATGTTAGTGGGTACCTAGAAAAGCAGAGGTTAAGTCAACAGCAACAGAAAAGTAAAATGGCAGTGGTAAATTGAACCTGAAATGGGGATGGTCAATTTGATCAGCATATACAGAGGCATTATGTCGTGAAGACTCTTTTGATATAATCATAGTAAAAGCATGTCTATGACACTGCAGCTAGTTTCATAACACTGTTAATAATAAAACCAGAACAAAATACACAAAGTTTAAAACCTGCAGCAAACTGACAATAGGGAGTGACTTTTGGATGCTATGAATACGTCAGCGAAGAAAACGCTAGAGAGGGGGAAAATTTGTTTAAGCTAAAGTACAGTGTTGGCACAAGAACAAAAGGCTGTAAACTGGTCATGAATAAATTTAGACTGGAAATTAGAAGAATTTGTCTAGCCCTAAGAAGACTGAATTTTTGGAACAGCTTTCCAGTAGAAATAAGAGGGACAGAACACTCTACCTTCTTTAAAATGACGGTGAAGGGTTTATGTGATATTGTTGCCTGANGCGAAAGGAGACTCATAAAATTTGAGCAACTGGATGGTGAAACAGTAGATGAAACTCCATGAAGATAAATGCAAACGGCTGCACATGAGGGGAAACAGCCATGACTACATTTATGCACTGATGAGCTCTAAATGAGCTATCACATCTCAGGAAAAAAGATCTCAGTCTCATTGAGGATAATTCAATGAAAATATCAGTTCCTTGTTTGTGAGCAATGGAAAAAGCAGAGAAAAAGTCAGCAGCAGATCCCCAGTGTGCCCACACCTTACATCATACAAGCAGTTTGACCTCTTCCCAGTTTGTCTTTCACAAAAATTTTTAAATGTGTATCAAGAAAATGCTCAGGGATACATGACCAGCAGTATGAAATAATTCACATATGAGGAGAGCCTAAATAGAAGTGCTCTCCTTGGAAAGGAGACAACTGAATCACACAGGTATATAAATCATGCATTTATATATAAAAATATATAAAATATGCCACATAAGTAGCATGAGGATGTAAGTAGGAACAATAGCCATTATTCCTTACTATATAAGCACAATATGAAATTGTCATGAAGGTTCAGAACAAGCAGAAGGGAAGTATTTCTTCAAGTAGCCTATAATTAAATTGTGGAACTCGTTGTTACAGGATGTCATGGAAGCTGAAAGCATAAATGAATTAAAATTGTGATTAGAAAGAATTATGGATATACCTCCATCAAAGGTTGTTAAACAGAAGGATGCTGTTTCAATACCTGGCTTGGGAAATCTTTCAGCAAAGACTGCAGGAACTCTGCAAGAGCATCTTGAGGAAGGGGGCAAAGGATTTTCACTCTTTGTGAAAGCTCATGATTTTTCACTCCTGGTTTCCCTCTGTGTGCACTTTCTCTAGTCAGCTGCAACTGGACCTCAGAGACAGGATCCTGAGCAATACTTTGGCTTGACTCATTATGGACCTCAATAACTCTCACTTCATTTCCTTTCTCCTTTCCCTTCATCTGACTTCAGTGTTTATAACCAAGCCGTTGGGTTAGCTAAGACTCCCAGCAGCGTAACTCCTGGCTGACCAGACTTTACAACCCATTTTGACTCCTGGGAGTGTTGGACAGTTTACTCATGTCTTATCTTTGTGTTCAGAACCTGGCAAAATGGGGAGGATTTTAATTAGCACCTGGGTATGTGAGCCATAGCATTTGTTTTCCTTGATGCATCCCTGAAAAGTTTTTGAAGACACTTGTAAGTAAATGTGCGCAGTTATCTGAGGCAAATAACAGACTGGAGTTATGGTTCTAGTTACTGGTGCTGTGCTCCTGGAATGACCGTGATAGTGCACAGGGACAATAGTTAGTGAGTTGAACTAAGTTGAAAAAATCTGTATTGGAGCTACTCTTCATAAATGAATTTCTCTTATCTAAAAGAGCATTTAAAGGCACAATTATAAAATATGTAAATAATCCAGCTCTGGAACAGGACGCAAACACCAATTGAGATGAAAAAAAACCACAGAGCAACAAGGAGATGGAATCTGGAAATTAGTTTTAAAAAATGAACTCTCTCCTGTAAACTGATGCATCTGGGAATCCTTCTGCCTCTCCTCCTCCACAAATTCCTGTTCTCAATGGGACATAGAAATGTTAGTGGGTACCTAGAAAAGCAGAGGTTAAGTCAACAGCAACAGAAAAGTAAAATGGCAGTGGTAAATTGAACCTGAAATGGGGATGGTCAATTTGATCGGCATATACAGAGGCATTATGTCGTGAAGACTCTTTTGATATAACCATAGTAAAAGCATGTCTATGACACTGCGGCTAGTTTCATAACACTGTGTATTTTGTTCTGTTTTTATTATTAACAAAGTTTAAAACCTGCAGCAAACTGACAATAGGGAGTGACTTTTGGATGCTATGAATACGTCAGCGAAGAAAACGCTAGAGAGGGGGAAAATTTGTTTAAGCTAAAGTACAGTGTTGGCACAAGAACAAAAGGCTGTAAACTGGTCATGAATAAATTTAGACTGGAAATTAGAAGAATTTGTCTAGCCCTAAGAAGACTGAATTTTTGGAACAGCTTTCCAGTAGAAATAAGAGGGACAGAACACTCTACCTTCTTTAAAATGACGGTGAAGGGTTTATGTGATATTGTTGCCTGAAATAGGAAAGGACTGTGACTGGCAAGCCAGCAAGTCCCTTGTATTTTAAGCAATTCTGTATTATAAGTTGAAGGTACATTTGAGAACATAAACATTTGAAGGGCAGAGGGAGAAGTACTTTTTGGAAACTTCTGGACAGTGATTATGCAATATTTACTCAAAGCAGCTCATGGATGACTCATAATCTGTGTTGTCTAAAATACGACTGAATAAAGAAGTAATCCAGGTATTTTCAAGATATGCCCCGCAGTGGCCAGTGTAATGAAGCATGCAATCTTAATTGGTCCATCTTCATCATGAGTCGTGTTACAGGCCCTGGAAGGTTCAAACCCTGGAGCCCACTGACTCATATGATGCACGGAGAGATGGATTCTCTTCAGTAGTTGTAGAAAAGGAGGAATTAGTGACCAAAAGTCGTGGCTGTTGGGCTGAGGACTCCTACCTGCTCACCTCAGCTTGCAAGTGACACCAGGTTTCCATATTGTCAGTATGAGCAGGGTCTGCATCCTGGAGAGAAGCCCGCAGGGACGTACACATTTCAAGAGCAGCTTCAGGACTAATATTTCCAGCCATGTGATTCAAAATGTCACAAAAGAATCTCAGATTCTGAGGGAAGTTCACATCACCAAGGCACTAACCATGGAAGTCAGTACTTAGAAGATCAGACCTCAGGTATAAGGATTGGCCAGTGCAGACTACAAAATCAGCTTCTCATTTTAGTTTTGTCTTTAAAAAGCTTACTTCTCTCTGAAGATGACTCTTTTTTTAATATTAAGCTGCTGTCTAATCTCATGTTTCACTTTGGGAAAATATTATGTTGGAGATGCTCAATGTTCCCCTCTCCTCTTTCTCAGGTGCACAGGAAAGTCTTCTGTCACTCACATGACAAACATAGCAGTGAGTTTTCTGTTTACAGCTGCTGGAAAATTTTCAGATCAATGGTGAAAGTAATGGTGTGGAGACTGGAACATATGGAAGATACAGTAGGATGGAAGAAAAGGTCAGAATGTTTTTCTCTTACAAGAACAGTCACTGGTGCTCAGTTTTAGGGTATCTTTGAAATAATAGACTGGATCCTTTGTAGCATATGGCTGTGGCACTAGGCACAACATGTGTGAGAGAAGGTCATTATTACTCCAACAGGTAATGGCTTGACAGCGGTGTTTTGGTGAACTAGAATAGATCTTTAACAGAGAATGAAGATACACAATATTTTCATTGGTTGTCTGCTTTAACTGAAAATAAGCCATAGTAAAAGCAGACATGCTTGGGAAATTAAGTTATCTGAATGAGTTTTCTGATTTTAATTAGAACTAAATTTGATACTTCACATTTTAAGACATGTTCCCATGCATATCAATAGAAGGTAGACTGATTGTCCTCAGAGAGATCTTTTAATCTACCTCCTTGACATCTGTATTCTGTGATTAAATAAATATGCACTGGGGGCATTTAGTATCTGACCATGCCCTCTTGCACAACAGATGCCAAGCAGTTACCCTTTATTCTTAAAATACAATCAAATTGCTAAAAGCATTGAAATTCTGGGCTTTGTCCAAGACCGATGGATGAATAATTAAAGTAAAAAAGACTTCAAGTTCTCACGTTTCTTTTTCATGAACTCACTTGATGTGACTTTCGATACTGAGAATACCAGAGCTGGACAAAACCTTGTTGGCAATAGTTTCACCACTAAAAATATGGGTTCAGAATAATAAATTATCTCCTACTGATTCTGCTGAACTGCTTCAGCTCCCAGCTTCAGGGGGCAAGATAGAAATGCAAATCCAGAATCAAACCCACTTTTTTGAGTTAGTGTCATCTAAAACATTTGACTTTCACATAAGTTATTATACTAACCAAAACTATTTCAAAACTTATTTTATATGAAATGATGCAAAAACCCCACATGTATCCACCATTAATGAGCACAAAGGCAATTAAGCTAGTAGCTTAATACAGCTGTGAGCAGAAGATGCTAAAGAAGTTCCGAGGAGTCAGAAAAAAAGAGAATTACAAATTATTTTTCCATGTTTCCACAAGGCAAACCTCAAGCAGCCTCTTCATAGCTTTCCAGCTTTTAACTGTATATTGAATAATGTGTTCACTTTTTATCTGTTCATCTCATTTTGATTTCTCACCCTTGGCTGGAGAACCAGAGTTGCCAAGATTTCCCCGTTTTTCAGAAGCCTCTTTAGGAATGTCATAAGAATTGTGTACATGACATGGAAGAATCAATCGTGTCTTCCAGGTTAATTTTGTCCAGAATGGTCTTGTGAAACCTGTTCTACTCACAAGTAAACAAGACACAATGCCGACCTAAACCGCTTTCTGTTAGCATCACAATCCATTGGATTCCATTTGGAGTTGGCCTTTCTTATACCCAGCTATCTCCCCTTTTTTTTTTTTAGCACCTATCTCCAGTTTGGTTTGTTGATTGAGGTCCTAGAGCTCACAAAGCTCCTGCTGCCTGGGGTAGATGACAGGATAATGGGAACATGCGGTCTTTCCACCACTTGAAGGGAAGGCAGTCCTTAGGAAAGGTTGATAAGACTTGGAAGTGTAAAGCACAGAAAATATTCAACTTGTTTCACCTCTTTGAATTTTTCTCCCCAAGCTGTGTGAAGGGCAAAAACTCATTTCCTATCATAGCTTCTTTCACTGGCTCTTATCTATTCTGTTTTCTTATCTATTTCAGCTGTAATAAGTTGATAAGAATTCAGATAAGCAAATTACAAAGAATGGGAAGTTGTTTTTTAACCCTTGGGCACAATAAGGACAGGTTATTTATGCCTTACTCTGGGAAGCCTTCCCTGTAATGCTGCTTGAGAGTGTCACAATCCGCTTTGTTGTCGCGGAGATGAATTGTAACCTGTAGTTCTACTTTCATAAACACAATGCTGATGGCCAAAATTGTATGTTGATGCGTACTATGAACTTTCCAAGGCAGTGATGCATCTCAGCATTTTGAGGAGGGTAACATTTCCTTCACAGTCCAGCAGAGGGCCCTGGATCTGATGTCACTTCTTTTTTGGCAGAAGTTGACTTTAATTATACAATGGGCTTGTTTATGGTAAATTAGCAGAACCCTGTTTTCAGTTCAGGTTTTCATTTTTGCAAAAGTTAAGTTACATTAAGAAGAGAATGTGCCACAAGTTATAAGGACAAGTAATTAGAAGTATGTACTTATCTACCCACTCCACTGCAAAATGCAGAGAATAACAATGACGATTTTATGGGTTATTTATATCAGGGAGTAATCCTGCCTGGTTTTGCTTTTTCAGGGCTGACATCAGCTAGAGTTTGGGGAATGTAGAATTGTATCTATTATAAACATTTGATTCACAAAATCAGATGGTGAGAATTTGCAGATTGTTCTCTCCAGTTTGAATAATGTGACACACAGAATGCACTACAAAGTGATTTTGAAATGTAAAGCAATAATGTTCCCTCTGAAGTGCTGATATCAAGTGCTAAATGATATATCAATTAAATGCAAAAACAAATCCCAACCCTGCAAATATTATACAAACCCAACTTCTTTGAAGTCAATGGGACTAATTACAAGTATAAAATAGAGCCTGGTTCTACAACACTTCTGTTAACCGGAGTGTAATTTAATGAATTTAATAAAAAATAAAGATCTCAGAACAACTCCAGCTTGGCTTCAGGCTGGCAAAATGCAATTCCTGCCTGACTCGGCCATCTGTGGGTCTGTGGCACCCAACACTTCAGGTTTGTGTCTAACTTTGCACCACAAAACATCACAGTGCTTGTATAATAGATGAAGTGTGTGGGCACTGACTGGCAAGGGTTTAAATTTAGTGTTATAGCCTAACTATTCAGTATTATAACTGAACCTTTGGGCAGGTAGAGACAGCAAAAAGGGAAACTAGACAGCCATTATTCGCTGTCTGTTTTGAGATGGAGTAGCCATGCTCAGGGTTGACTGGGTATCAAACAGCAAATGAACAGACAACGGCCTCTTGCTCATATAACTTTTCCTAAGAACTATTTAAATGAATAATTAGAAATGGGGAGTTCTGAGCCTGATTTTGATTTATGAATTGACCCCAGTGGCTGCTGTAAAGATATCCTTTTTCTCATTTGTATACAAAGCAAGAAAATTAGGTCTGTGCTATAAAAAATGGAGGAAAAGACAGGTATGTTGCTCATTAGGGCAGCATAAGTCCCAGTTATCAAGGTTACACTGAGGCAGCTATTGCAGTGTTCAGATTTATCATATGTAAATTTTTCGCTCTCAGACCTCTTACATGAAACTTGATCTCTGAGGTTACCTATTAGCACCGAATTTTTAGATGAGCCAATGGCAGACACATAGATATCCTCATATCTACTATTAGAAGCATTGCTGATTACCTGCAGGTGACAATCTCTTAGAGGTTTTGCTAGACACAAAGCATTATGTCTGTCAAGAATGTCTTCCTTTTCACTGCAGTTTTCTCAATATTTGCGTATTGCAGCAGTTCTGGGTCTTAAGGATGGTGGATGTGCTAAAAGGTGTAATCTCTTGTGTTTTAGAAGTGATTGCAGGTCTTTCCTTCATAGGCTGATTCTCTGATACCCTCTGTGCCATGCTGAATCACAAATGAAAGCCTATCAGGCCATTTCTGTTTTCTCCAGCATACAAGCTGTAATCTTCAGCATCTGTGAGTTTCCAGAGATGTGCGAAACGGCACATAATCAACACTCAGAGTCTGATAAATGCATGTACTGTCTCAGCGTAAATCAAGACTCAAATGCTAACCTCTAATGGACTTGCTGCAGAGCTTTGTGAGTGCACAGAGCACTCTGCACAAATGCCTTCTGATGTAATGCCAGGGAATGAGAATTCATAAGGAAAATGGTTTCTGCTTCTCTGGCAGCTGGCTGTTTCTTTTGGGTACCTGAACTATCCAATGATGGAAGCAGTTCTGGTTAAACCTTTGGCTCACTTTCTTCAGCTTCTCCCAAATGCAAATCTGTGGATATTTTTATTGTAGTTACTTTGTTCTACTTTTGCTCTTTTACCAGTATCAACACCATTGCCCATATAAACTTCTGGCCACTGTTCAGAGCTCACATAGACTGTCTTGCCTGATACTTTCTTTTCCACTGGATCATTAACAGTGAAATTAAATATCAGCAGATCCGTTGGTGTCAGTCTGAACATTTTTCTCAGTGATAACTGGCCTCTGGAACTGCTCTGCCAGGGCTTGAAGTAGTAAGTCCTGTTCCATGCAGCTGGAAATCTCTGACGGGACAAATTCTAATGCTTTTAGTAACGCTGAACTGGGGTCCCAGGATGAGCACTGTAAAAAGAGAAAAAGATTACTGTTCTCAAGATGCTCATGAACAACACTTGGAATAGCACACAGAGATCCTGCTGCCGCATGGAGCGTGTCCTTGCAAATAATATCAGCAGCTAAGGTGATGGATTCAGATGCAGATTCCTGGTCCAGTGTCCTCCAGGACAGGGAGTCATTTCAGTAGACAAACATTCAGAGGTGAGTGTGGAGCCTTTCAGACATGGCACTTGGATGGCAATTCAGCTACCAAGCACTGCTGAAACTAGGCCACTTACTGGAAGTATCTTGCATATGCCAAGCTCCCACCTACTCACCTGTCTACTCTGCTCAGCTGTCCTTCTCTACAAAGAGGTTGAAGCTGGGAAGAAGGGGGAAGCAGGCTGTGTTCATCAGAGACCCAGTGGGTTTTCTCCTCTCTGATACCTGATATACACATGTCCTATGGCTGTGCCTGCTTAACATGGTCAGTAGTTTTGCTGTTTAAGCTACTGTCATTTGATTTCCTTGTAAAACTCCCTTTTCAGAGAAACAGAGGTAATCCTCACTGCTCCTAGAGCAACTGTGGATGTGGAGAGGATGAAGGACAGGGCAGTCAGTCAGGCTTACTGGGGGAAGGCACCACCTTAATCACATTTCATTACAACTGGAGGGCTACAGATGCTGAAAGCTCTTGCATGATGTGGGAATTAAAGGGCCAGGCAGGGACTTAAAATACTGCTGTGGTACAGCTATAGCCAGGCAGACCTCAGAGCAATGAACTGTCTGATAGACTGTGGCTATGAGTTTTGTAAGTGAAGAAGGTGAAATTACACAATATGCAGTAAAAATACTGCGATTTAGACTCCAGTATTTTTGAAATTGCACTTACTAGAGGCCCCAGTTGAACCAATCTCCTCATTTTACAGCATGTGGTAAGAGATGGCCCTCTCCAGGAGATCATTTTCAGAGCTGCAGTTTTGGGTTATTCGTTACAAAAGAGAGCACATCCTGCTCTGTGTCCGGGAGGGCTGTTATTACACCCATACTCAAACTGCCGTCTTTCCCGGGCTTAACCAGTTTAGCTGTTGCTTTCCTGGCACTGGGATGCTTGTACTTTCGGTAGCAAAACTGGATCTAAGACCCGCTGGCTGGTGCAGGTTACAAAGCAGTGCTGGGATAGGAACCTGTGTGGTGGGTTCCAGGAGTGCTGGGGGGGAAGCGGGGAGGTGGATAATGCCTAGAAGCTCTGCAGGAGCTTGAGGTAACTGTTTCTAGACAAGCCTGAAGCATTGGCCTTGGCAGTTGTAGCAGTGGGAGGAGTAGATGAAAAGGACCTTGGAGAGGCTGCTTGGCCCTGCTTCCTTGACAGACCTTGTGGTGGTGGAGAGGGAGAAGGTATGAAGACCAAAGGTCCAAGGGACTCCCTTGGAAGGATCACTGTGCAAGAACTGGTTGGTGGACTGGAAGATGATGGGTGGCCTTAGCTGTGGGCAGAGCCACCACCATGGGTCAGCTTTCCTCTCAGGACGAGTTGTTATTCTCACCAGGAGTCCAGCCTCACCTTGGGAATCCCAGTAGCTCTCTGTGCCTAATTTAACCCCCAGCCCAGCTCCTGGAGCTTCTACCTGTCTGTGGCTGGTAAGAATGAGATCTGATTACGTGCTGCAGAAGGAGATTCATGCATGCTGGCCAGGCCAGTGCTGTCATACACTCGCAGAAATTTGTGTGTTTGAGGGAGAGGGTGTGAGACACATGTGGAAACCAGGTGGTCTGCAGTGCAGATGTGGTGAATTGAAAACCAGACTGTAGCTGCTACAGTGCTGGAGGCTTTGCTCTGGGGTAGGAGGAGTCTGGTTTACTTATCTTTGTTTTTCCAACCATGCCAGAAACCTTTTTTTNTTTTTTTTTTTTTTTTTTTTTGCTTTGCTTTTTCCTATTGCAATTAATTTATTCTAAAACCTCAAGAACAAATCCTCAAGGAAGATAAGATTATTTTTTTTTATTTTCTGTTGCTGAATCAGTTGATATACCCTGCCAGGTCCTATGCTCTTTGCTGGTAATGTTACATCTGAGACCAAAAGTCCCCTTGAGGTTTGAAGTCACTTTGGCCCAACAGTATACATCAGCCTCAGTGCACAAAGGGCTATAATGGAAAGAGAAGCAATTTGTGTATATATGTTTTCAGACTTCATACATTCAGAGACTTATAATGTCCAAAGGGAAGAGCAAGACAATTAAATACCCATGAGCAGAAATAGATGAGCCCTGCACAAGGCATTGCATTGCAACGCAATGCAATACAAACTACTGGGAGCTTTTGCAAATGCATTGAAAACAGAAAGAAATGATATTTGTTCCTTTGTGCTGAATTTTACTTAAACTCACATCTCTCTTAAGCATATATTTGATTAAATCTTTACCCAGCCTGATCTTCCTGTGGGGATCTTAAAAAAGCCTATAAAATCTCCAGTGACTTAACCTTATACATGACAGCCGGGGTTGTGTCACGTTCAAAGTTTTCTGTGCAAACTTGCAAAATGGATTGATCAAGCTTTCTGAGTATCTGTCCTGTTGATTTTTTTTTTTCATCCTGACAAACCAAGTCTTTGCTATCAATCAGAAATGTATGTACCACACCTGTGACAGTCAGGTCATCTGGGGACCGTACAGGAGCTATTGAAATAAAGCCCTGGGTTGCAGTTAAATTGGGATGCCTGAATCAAAAAACACTTTTTTGCTTTATTTATGTACTTACGCCTGTTTGTCTCGGTTTCTCCTTAGTAAGCAGAGCACACAGTCCGCACTCTTTCCTCAAAGTCTTTAACTATAGTAACACTGTCTGTGTTCACGCCGGCAGCCCTCAGAGCATGATAACCTTTCTGGTCTGTAGAAATGAATCATTCTGTGTGTGTGTGCACACATTCTGATGAGGCTGCATTATCGGAAGACCTTTGTGATCACATATTGCTCACATAGCAAAGCTGTCAGGGGCTTGGTGCTCTTCCAGGCCTTCTCTGAGCCCTCCAGTCCTTTATCGACTCACACAACTGGTGTCATAGGGCTGTCCCAGGGAGTGATGGACACAAAAGAAAACAAGCAAGTCCGAACAAGGGCATGTATTAAGCTCTACAGGAAAACAAATTTTTGAAAACATACTGTATATCATTATCGTTACCAGCAACTTTGAAGTCATCAGAATCTTGCCAGAATCTTAATCAGACAGTATATGGTGCATGACATAGTATATGTCAAAGGGGGAACCATAAATTAGGTAAATTCATCCCCTTTGTGCACGAGGTGAGCTTTAGGTGTGGGATTTGGCAATAAAAACACGATGACTTAAATCATATGCTACTGAACTGCAGCAAACACCATCCTATCTCGACATAAACAAAAAAAAGAAAATCCAATGAGCTTGTGCTATAGGGTAGGTTGAGCACACTGGGGGAGGGATATTTTCACCGTCGTTCCATGAAGACATTAAATAATGCTTAAGTAATAAGTGGTTTATGTATACATTACAGAAGAGTCAGTGTTCACAATGAAAGGTTAAGTGGAGCTGCATGGTTCAGACAGCTTTTTCCACGGTGGTACCCTCAATCAAAAAACTTCAAGGTGTCATAAAAAACACATTTTCTATCTATCTCAGATGTCTTTGAAGTATGGATTACCTAGAAGTAACTCAGAGGTAAGGCTAAATTTGATAGATTATGTTGTGTAACACCTCTATAACAGTTTTAACTAAGCAGTGGCTCAATAGGAGTGTTTACCCTCTGGATAGCCATATTTCAGCCAAGTGGTTTGGAGTAGGTTTCCTCTTTTGGCCCAGAGGGCCTTGCATGCTGTGTTAAAGCATATATTGTCCTGGAATTAAAATGACCTATATAATAATTGCTGGTCTTGAAATAGGGCGCAAAGCATGGAAAAGGGAGAAGTGGGTTTGATGTCATTGTGTTTTAGTAATTAATCACACTAGGGAGCTCAGAACAAGGAAGAAGTTATTGGTTGTTAGGTCCACACTGGCCGTTGAGATCTGCCTCAAGTGCTGACTCGCAAACCTATACCATGAGTTTCCAAGCATGGCTACTAGGGCAGGCAGAGCCTCAAGATGGACCTTTTGCGTACAAGTGTGATTGATGATGGTGTGTCATGACTCATGTTTGCAGAAGTTGTCTCACAAGACATCAGAGCTTACAGGGCAGGCAGAGGACAGTACACTTGGTTTGAGCTACATCTGAAGTGATTTTTTTCTGACAATACAGAAACAGTTCTGTGATTTCCCTTTTTAAAGCCAAATCTTGCTGGTCTTAACCTACAGTATCTCCACAATAGAATTGTACTGTGCAACCCCAAACAGAATAATGTCTTACTCTTTAAAATCACCCCTGCTGCTTAGAGCTTGAGACAGCAGAGTTTATCTGAATTCACAGCAGTCTCTTCACTTCCAGTGTGGTTTGGTTCATCTTGAGCATGTTGCTCACAGTGGCAGCTTTGGCTGCAGACCTCCAAAGGTCACCCCTGTCTCTGGTCCACCCCACTGTGCTGAGAAGCCCGTCGCTGAAAGGCTGGCAAGCTGGCACTGAAACATCATGGACTTGGGCAGCAGTGGGATGGCTCCCAGAAATAGATCCTGGACTGGAGTGAGGATAAGGGTGATGATTCCCTGGGAAGATAACACAAATGGAAATGCTGGAGGCTACTTCTGAGGCTCTTCATCTTGCATTGTGAGCTTAAGCTGAATTTCCTCCTCCCTGGCCTGGAGAGTAGAAACATGTTTTCAAACCCAAGCATAAGCACGCTGGAGCTGTAGAGGGTCTGAATCATGCCTGGGGATGCCGTGACATAAAATTCACAGCTGGAGATCTGTTGCTGCAGTGGGCAAAGAGCCAGGCTGGGATGAAGCCTTCTGGCTGGGACAATTACTCTCCACTTTGTAGCTTGACTTGTCACATCACAAAAGAGAAGTCCTCATGCAAGACAGTGATTTTCTTGCTCCGACCTGTCAATGCTGCAGCTCTATGCAATGCAGGAATGGTCCCATAGCATTTACCTGACTCTGTTTCCTCATCTGTAACAGGATGGCAAGGATACTGGTTCCCAGTGCACCTGGGAAGTGTCACGGATCCTGCCCTGTACTTTCACCTTTGCTGTATCTTGTGCCACTGCTGCTCTCACTAACAGCAAGGATCCCTGACAGTTCACACCACCGCTGTGCACACGCATTACTTCCTTGAGACAGTAAACAAGCAAATACAATGGCACACAAAAAAAAAAAAAAAAGAAAAAAAAGAAGGCACACAGACACCTGCTGTGAGTTTATTTTGACAAGTGTCATTTAGATGGAATAAGCTGTGATCATCTCTCTGGCGTGGCTGCAAACAGAAAGGAGCCAACTGAGTATAAACAAACCCAGGTCCTCAGGAGCAGAGTGCGGCTTCTTTTGTTGGATTGGGGTCTGGCGGAGAGAAGGGGGGGAATGGGGAGCATTTAGGATGCGCTTGGCCACGGGCTGCCTTTCCCCCCTCCGCGAAACCCGGAGGTGCCGGAGGAACCTGCGGCTTTTTCGGCGGGTGCGATGCTGTGCCTGGCTGCGGCGCTCTGGATGATGCGGGGAAGGGGGCTGTGCGCTGTGGGGGGTGCTGCAGGAGAGGGGAGGGAGGCGTGTGCCTGCTGAAAGGGGGCATTTCTCCCCCTGTATACACAAGCCGATGCCTACCCTGCTGAAGCAGTTAAACAGAGAGAGAGCAGCAGCCAGGCTGGCAGATTCCTGCCCTGTGATATGCCAGCCACACGGTGACGCAAGGGCTGGAAGGCTCCAACTAAACAAGCCATTTTCACCTGCGTAATAAGCGCTAGTGAAGATACAGCAACAGCAGCAGCAGCAGCTCCGAGTCCCCGCAGCCGGCCAGACTCCAGCGCGGCTGCAGCACCAGCCAGCCCTCGGCGGCCACCGCAGCTTTTTCGGTGGCTCCCATTGCAGCCTGAGAACCAGAGACCCACGGCCGCCTTGCAGGCAGCATGTCAGCCCCGCCGGACCCCCAGGACCTGCTGCTGGCGGGCACTGGGGTGCACTGGGCTGCGGATGGGGCGGACCAATATGCAGCTGGGGCTCCACTGCGGGATGGAGATGGGGCTCAGCAGCGGGAACAGCTGGTTTTCGGCTCCGCCAGGGAACACCCGTCTGTTGCCATGGCGACTGCATCCCCAGGTAAAAGGCGAGGGGTACCCAGGGATGCTCAACAAAGGGGCCCTGGCAGCTACATCTCCTGGTTCCTGGTTGTCTTGCCTCCATCCCTTCCCCAGTTCTTCTCCCAGCCTGGCTGCTTGGAAACATTGCTAACGAGTTAGTGAGTGCATGTAGGAAAACAGAGAATAATGTGCAATTGCGGCCTTTGCGAATAATCAGTTTTGCTGATGTGGGGGAGGGGGAATGCAGGACCCAGCCAAGTTCCCTAAAGCTCTTAGCAGTTTGCCAGGCACAGGACATCCAGTTTTAAATCAAATGTTGGAGGGCATTTGGTTTCACCTGACTTGACAGGGCTTTGTCCTCATTTGTCATACACCTGTACACATTTGGAGCGACAGATCTCAAAGGAGTTACTTCAGATATTCCCTGTGCACCTGGAATTCCTGCATGGCCTCTTGTGTTATCTCAACATGTAGCTTTTAACAGGAGTGCCTATTCTGAAGTGTTTATTTATTTTCTGCGCGCTTTTGAGACACATCCATTTCATGCTGGACTTTTTCATTGCTTTGTTTTACTCCTTGTGCTTTTTTAGGTGTATTTGACTTAAGGCGCATTTAGTTTACCTAGGGTTTGCAGGTTCATTGATTTTCAGTTTACTTTTGGGATGTATTTGATTTCTCTTGGTTTAGGGTTCCTTTCTTTAGTAGCTGTATTAATAGCAGGTGTATATCTATTAATGAACCCCAGAAAACTTCAGCTTCCAGTAGCTCCTGGTAGAAATGTTTGGGGAAAATGGCTCTATTTCCTCCTTGGTCACACTTCCCCACTTAGTTTCCCATTGCCACCCGTTAGAGAACCCAAATAACCCAGCCCTGGGGAAGCTGATGGCTCCCATCTAGGTTCCTCTTCACTGAGAAGCAGATATTTCCATTATGCAGCCTGATAGCATTAAACTTGTCTTGAGTAAGTTGAGGGTTGGGGTTTGGGACAGGAATTGGTCTCCGTTATGCAATAGCTGCAGGAGCATTAAGAACTGCGTTTTTGGGCTGAGTCCTTCCTAATCTCCTCCAGTCAATCAGCACAAGGAGTAGCTGGCCAGAAACAACACAGGCAGCGTGACTATGTGTGTTATTCCACCAATACACATGTATGTTTTTTCCAGGGTCTGAGTGTGCATTTGTGCTTGCGTGTGCTCTTAACATGGATGTTTCCCTGGTGCTTTTCTGTCTGCTTGATGCTACCAAGTTCAGTAGTAAAATGGGATCTAATACCCATCAGCTGATGTGGGAAATGTTTTGCTGTTTTGTAGCTTTGGGCAGGCAGCAAATCTGCTGATGTGCTGCTCATTCGCTCATCTGAGTGGCAGGTTGTGAAACGTGACTTTGTACTGGAGAGAGAGGCAGCTGCTTGTAGTGTGAGGCTGTTCTCGGTGAGGGGGGCGTGTGTGTGAAGAGGGGCAGGATTGGGGTCTCCATGTAGGGTTGTCTCAACAGTATGACATGAAGGAGGGGGGAAGAGGTCTTGTGAGCATTCATTGTTCACTGATGAATAAAAATATGGCCATGCTGAATCTTAGCGTGCAGAACAAAGAGGGGTGGTCTCTTAAATTGTGTAAATCCCTACGAAGTTGAATGACTGTGATACTGCTTACATCTAATGAAAGCTTCTTCTGACTTAAACTGATCTGTAGGTTCAGGCTTATAGAATGCAGAATAGAGAGAATGAAAGAAAGGAAAATGAAAAGGAAAAAGAGAAAAAAGACAAGCAAAGAAAATAATTTTTGGCTTCTGGAATCCTCCGTAAAGGGGCTTTAGACATGTTTGTTTGCATGTGTCAAACTGTGGCAAGGTAGAGATAAAGTAAGCAAAACAGACCTTTTTTGGTGTTTGCTAGCGTGGATTGACAGACTGTCATATTAGCAGTATCATAAGAGTAGTAATGTGTTTAAAACATTTCCCATTTTGTTTTTCATGTTTAATAAAGTAACTGTTGTGTGGTTGTACGTGTGTCTAGCCAACTGTGGCAGGCAGAGCAGCATCCCAGCCAGCGCAGTCCTACACACACAGTCTCCTTTCCTGTTTGTGGCTGCAGCACCTGTATTTCTGTTCCACATTACCTAGAGAGCTGCAGCTCCTGCTCCCTTCACCAGGGGAAGTAAATAATTTCCCTGTTCTTTCTGTGTGACTAAATATTCTCAAGTTGCTGAATAAATGATCTGCCACATGGCTGAATATCTGAAACTGTCAAGTATTTCAGAAAACTCTTTAATTCTCCTGCTCAGAGGGGGATTCCTGTGTGTTCCTAAGCTGTAGGAACGGACCCAGCGGGAGACACCTACCTTCAGCAACTTACAGCATTGCTGTGAACTTACAACACTCCCTGTACAATGGGACACCTGGGGACACTTTAGACAACGAACAATACATCCAAACAAGAGCAAACTGGAAAGGATGTTTTCCAGGTATTTTCCTGACACATCCTGTATCTTCCTCCACACCTCCCAGAGCAGTCCTTTGTGTGAAAAACATGGTTATGCTCTTTGAGGCAAGAGAAGGATTTTGAGAGATTCTTCCAGCATGAAAGTAACTGAAAATAAATGGTGGGAATTTATTGCAAGTTGTACAGAAGTTTTCTGATACAACCGAAACATTTGCAAACTTTCCCTGATCTTGGCTTTTGTTTTAAGTTTGAAAACCAGCCAGGGATTGTTGAAAGGTTCAGAAATATTTTCAAGCTGGCCGTGGGCCCAGCTTTCAGCCAAACTGGCCTTTTGTCAAAACCTTGTGAGTGGTTTCTGAATGATGAAAAGCAAGGGATTTCACTCCCCGTTCTTCAGATCAATGAAAATCAGCAGTGATTTGGACTGCAGAAAAAAATTCCCACGAGGAGTAGAAAGCTCAGAGGTTTCTTAAGCAAAGTCGAGGCAATAAGGAGCTGCAGATCCCACATCTGCTTCTCCTCCTGCAGAGCTACAGTGAAGATCAGCTCCAGTAGCTTCTGGGCAGGGACAAAGCAGTTTCTCTTGCTTTTATACTTGGCCCCTGGGTCTTGCTGAACATGTTTCTCTCCTTCAAATGGAGAGTTTCTTTTCTTCCCAAAGATGAATTTGGTTCAGGTTAAGAGGAGCTTGCAGGCAGCTCTTGCAAGGACTGGAGACTGAAACAGTCCTGAAAGGCTGGTGAGCAGTTGCATGTTGGTGAAGAGAGCCCCATGTCACCCAACACACCATCTGGTCACAGATTCTGTTATTTATTTTTATACATCAACAGTGATTAAAATTCTTTGAAAACAATTATTTCAAAAAATATTACACAGGCTACCAGGCATTCCCCAGGATAAATACATATGGTTTCCATTAGAGAAATGGCAAAATGTAAGAAGGGACTGTACCTCCACGGTGCAGGTGTGTTAAGGGGAAAAAGAGGGGAAAAGGGTCAGGAGCTCATTCAAATGGTGATTCTTGTGTCAGGATCTGGGAAGCTGTATGCAGCCTCGTGCGTTGGTGGATATCTGCAGGGTGATTTACAGGTATGGTATGTCCCTACATCCACGTAGCTGAGTAGAGAGGTCTTATGATTTATGGGAATGAACAGCACCTGTGTGTCACGTGCCAGTAAGGCGAGATGGGAAGGAGGGACTAGAAGCTGCTTGGATGAGGCAGATGAGTTGAGGAGCAGCCTCTGCCTGCTGAGGAGCAGTGAGATACCAAATCCCAGGAGCGCTTCAAGCTCTGATGGGTGTAGATGTAGTGCACAAGAGTGGTTCTGGCTCCTGCTGCTCCGTGATGAGGACAGACTGTTTAGGCTCAGTGCTGTTAGTAAAGACATTTTTAAGGAACCTTTCCAATTCATGTCATTTGTAGAGGTCGAGTTTGAAAATGTGTGCCATGTACCCATGTGCTTTCAGCACAAACTGACCCACCAAACCCCCTGGCAGCAAGAGGCTGCAGTGAGATGCTCCTAACATAAGCCTGTGTTTATACTGGTAACACTTTGCTTGTAAATCTCTATTTGTTTGTCTCCAGTTACTGGAAAGGGTGAGTTGCTGACAGCTTTACACCTCAACATGAAGTAAGTTTTTGGCGGTTTTGTGGCAGCTTGAGAGCCTTGTTGTTCAACTGGGTGGACAGAAGTGGGTATGAACATGAGTGTCCGCACTGCTTGGGTTTGGCACTGATGCTTTTTTGGTGATGTCAGAGCACAACCAGATGCAGCAGGTTTCCCAAGGCCACAGGCTCAGCTGCTCTTTGTGGCCTTCCCACCCCTTTCCAAGTATTGCTTTGGCAAGAGCTCTCCCTCCCTAAGCATCCATGGCGATGTACTGCTCAAGGCCATGGGCACTGTAAACGCAAATGTCCAAAACCTGATTTTTTGAGTTGCTGTAGAAAGAGTCTTGATAGGGTGGATTCATTGACCTAAGCGTACGCTGCAGGGGAGCCTGAGCAGCTGCTTGGAAATACATTGTCAACTGCCAGGCAGTTTTTCTCAGATTTAGCCAATTAAGGCCAGATTTAATCTCACTTTGGAAAAGTATATATTCATGCTAATTCTCTTATTGACATTTTAGTCCTTCCTGATTTAGCGAATTGAATTTATTTTTTCTCTGGTCCCCAGATTAGTCCCTCAAAACGTCTGACAGACTGATGGGAGTGAGGGATGATAGAGATCGTTTGATGGAGGCTGTCAGCATCCCCTTGGGTTTTGTGAGTGCAAGCAGGTTTTGTAGAGAGGGACAGAAACTCAGTGGATTTCTTCCTGGATCCTTCTGTTTCTGTAATTGTAATGAATCTTGACAAAGTGGCCATTTTGCCACAGCCCATGATCAGACATCTGAAAAAAATCCTATTGAAATAACATCCTTCGTTCCCACTTGGGTAAATCAGAAGCAATGGATCCTGTTGGGCTCCTCCAGCAAGTGCTCAGCAACTGGGGTTGAAAAGTGTGGTGCATAAAATCTCCTGGGTTAAAATCTGTGCAGCAATGTAGTTCTCAACTCCATACAGGTCAAAATGCAGCTTCTTTCGCCCTGTTCCCCCCAGGGGAGCAGGTAGCTCCATCCCTGCTTTGACTTCCACACCGATGGATTTTCTTCAGCCTTCAGGGCTGCAAATGGGTTGAAGAAGAGGATGAGGCAGATGAAAGAGCCGAGTAGTACCAGGGAGGGTGACTCACCTGCCTTATTTTAATCTTCATCACTGGGTAATGAAATGTTTTATTTATAGGCAAGGAACTGAGGAGGAGAGGTTGGGAAGGAGAGGAATGGCATGAAGGGCCTAAGATGTTCCAGTTGTGGCAAGCATTTGGTTTTGCATGTTGCAGTATTTCCTGGGCTGTGAGTCTCCCCTGGTTCACTGTGTCTCACTGGTGTAAAGATCCTGGGAAATGAACACCTGCCTCCTTTTTTTTCTGCAGCTCTGGAAATGCCATTCAATGACATCTTACACCTGATTTTTCCCCCCAAACCTGCAGTGTGCAATCCATGCACACTCACCATGTGCTCTCAGTCTGCCTGGGGACAGAGACCCCAGCAAATGCCTGGGTGCTGCCTCTGGCTCAGTCCTCCTGGAAAAGTTGGGGCAGATCCCACAGGTCAGCTTATTATGTCTTCACAGGCTGTCCCACAAAAGGATGCTGGTCCAACTGTGTGCCCTGGATTGACCACGATGCTCAGGATGAGCACCTGGCTCTTCTTCAGGCCCTGAGACCTGATTTGGCCCCAAGACCTAATTATTTTGTGCGTGTGTATTGCAGCTCAAAGTTCCTGAAACGTCCAAGGAGTTGTGCTGAAGGTCCACATCATCAACAGGGAATGGAGGCTTTTAAATGGGTGACTTCTTAGGAGTTTGCTTCACTTGCCCTCCTGAGTAGTTGGTACATCTAAAATGGGCCAATTATGCACTAAACCTTTTTCATTTTTAATGTAGCATTTATGACCTTATGTCTGTTTTTATGTTGTATACTCTTACGGCCAGATCAGGGATGCCTACAAATTTTTTTTTCTTTTATTTTTCTTTCTTTTTTTTTTTTTAAATTTATTTAAGAAAAGAAGGCCATCACATAGCAAACCATGTTTGGAGTAATGAAGCATTATTTGTAATTACTTTTCTAATTTAGGGAAAGTAAATATATGTGTTGCTGTACACTTGGCATGATTCAGCACTCAGGAACACATCCCACATTTAGTGTTCTTGCTTTTTAAGACACTTCAGATTCATGGTCAGCCTAATCCTCTAAGAAACCCCGTACCTTCAACAGTGAGAACAGATTCTTGTCACTCACCTGCAAGACAAGACTCAAAATAGAGCGGACCTTAATCACCTATTTTTGTTCTCATTGTTTCAATAAAGTATTTATGATCCTAATTATATGGAACATAAACACATTCTTAACTGCTTTAAAAAATTAGGATGGTCTTAAGTATACACTTAAAGGTGAACTTATGTTTTGCCAAATTTAGTAATAAATGAAGTAGGAGATGTATCACAGATAAATTTGCTTTATTACCCCTTACACCAGACTGCTTCACCTCACTTGTGTGTAAAATGGAGGCAACAGCACTTACCCACCTCATTACAGTACAGTGAAAATTAACATTTAAAGACATCGAAAATTTGGAATGAAAATCATTATAATGTTGTTGTTGTTTAATTTGATCTATTGAGTGTGTCCAAGTGTGACTAAAAATTGTTGGGAATGACTACAGCCTTCGTAAGTCGTTCTCTTTCAAATACTAAGGTGTTATAATAATTGGCTTCGTACTTTCATATTCCTTAAAAGTGGGCTTTTCCATCTTTATTTAAGTAACAGCTCCTAAGAGTTCTGTGAATATTTCTTTCACTGCTGTACTGAGATGCCCGCCCTTGATACAGCTTCCAATTATGAAGTCTTGTATCAGAAAAGGTGGCCAGTTCTTCAGAGATTATTTGAACACAATTGCTGGTGACAGCTGCAGCATTCCCAACATCTCCGTCACGCAGCGCTGACCCCCGCCGGGGATGCGGTGCTGCAGCGGGGGGATCGCTCGGGCACAGGTGAGGACGGAGGATGCTCGCTGAAGGATGCTTTCTGTGCCAGAGTGACTCTGCAGACCCGTGGAGTTATGTCAGCTCGAGGCTGTTCTGTGTCATCCAGGACATGAATTACATCTTACATTTCAGCAGCACTGAATTTATTAACTGCAGATGATCTGTTGTTGGTGGCTTTAAAGACATTGAAGGGCTTATTAACTGCAGGCAGTAAAAAGCAAATGTATGGGGCAGCCTTGTCAGGCTGGAAACCTTCCTGCTCCCAGCCCCAGAGGATCTTGTGCTTTTCTTGTCTCCGAGGTTTTTTTCTGTGCAGATATTAGTCCATGTCTTGGTTGTACCCCTGAGTGAGTCCCATGGCTGAGGAGGAGGAACTGCGACACCGGGGCACAGACTCCGGCCACCGGGCTGGGCGGGAGCCTCTCACTACTGGTGCTGGCAAGTGCTTTGTCTCCTAAACTGTCCCTCACCCCATCCAAGCGCCCTTCATGAGCGCATTGCAAATCCGCAAATGCAGACAATATAGATCCAAACGACATCCCCAGTGCTGCTGTGCCTATGCTGTGTTAGTCATTGGTTGTGCAGCACAACAGCCTAAGAATCCTCGCCATGGGCAGCCTCTGCAGTACAGCCCTAGCTGTCGAAGTTTGTACTGATTTCCTCCTCCTGAGCCTGGCCCCTTACACGCTGCTCCCAAAAGCACTCAGGGGTACCTGTAAAGGAATTGGTGGAGAGACAGACTGCATTTGTGGCTTGCAATTGGCAAGGGAGTTTTGTCATTTACAGGCCTAATCCTGCCCCCCAACTTGGAGGTGGCGAGGCTGGTGCAGGGAGGATACCTACACCTACCAAAGACAGCATTTAGCTTGCTAGGGAGGTGGGGAGTCCCTTACCCATACAGGTCCCAACACACACAGAGCCAGCAGAGCAGCTCTGCTTGGAAATGCTCTTAACCCCAAGCTCAAAGGGCTGGAACCTGAGCAAAGCCTAAAAGTTGCTCTAGGTCTACCACTGCTGTGCAAGCGTTCACCTGTATTGATAGGACAAGGGGTGATGGTTTTAAACTAAAGGAGGGGAGATTTCGGCCATTCAAGAGGAAGAAATTGTTGATGCTGAGGGCGGTGAGACTCTGGCCCAGGTTGGCCAGAGAGGTGGTGGATGAACCATCCCTGGAGACATCCCAGGCCAGGCTGGACGGGGCTCTGAGCAACCTGAGCTGGTGAAGATGTCCCTGCTCATGGCAGGGATGGCACTGGATGAGCTTGGAAGGTCCCTTCCAACTCAAACCAGTCTCTGATTCTGTGATTCTATGATGTGGGTCAGCAATGTCCCTCTACCTGCACAAGGAACACCCATCAAGGCTGCAGCCAGGGCAGGAGGTGAAGACCTGCAGCAGGCAGACCTGGGGAGCGCAGTATCCCCTCTCTGCTCTGCTCTGCTGAGCAGCATCCCCATGTGCTTTGTGGGAGGGTGCAAAGAGGTTTCACAGGTACCGTCTCTCCACTGAGTACTGATGTACTGGGGGTCTGAATTCCAGTAAGTCTTAATTAGATCTTTCCCTTGATGTCCTTAATTTAGAGGCAAAAGAGATGCATTTACTGCTCATATGCGTAGGAAATGTTTTGCATTTCAGGATATTTTAATTCCTGTTGACTTCAGCAATGAATCGCAATGCAACACATTGAAAATTAAATGTGCACTTCAGCTGAACTGAAGGCTTAACTGCTCTGTATGCAGGTGTACCTGGATGATATGCACAGTAATCATACATTATTTGCTGACTGATTGTAGTAAAAAGGGAAATGCCTTTTCCCACCCCTTATAAAAGTTTAAAAAATGTGGATCCCAATTTTGCTCACCATTTTTTCATCTCAAATTACTGCTTATCTCTGTCTCAGGATACACCACATTTGCCAGTGTTTTTTTTCTTTTTGTTACAAAGGTTTATATTTTCAGTAAACATCAATGACCAAATAAATAGATGCTCCAAACTGCAATATTGCTGTGTGCTAAGCTTTAATTGAGACAGTCGCCTTTGATGTGGGGCTGACCTAAAGCTGAAGGCTGGTTCGTCTCTTTTGCAGCTTTTGTAGTTTGTTAAAAAAATGATAACGCAGCATTCATGTTGTTGCTGTTTTCTCTACTACTCTGGCAAAAGTATCACTGTGATTGGATATATAATTTGTTTCTCAGGACCTGCTGGTATATCCTGAAAGTCTGTGTGTATAATCTGCGATTCTCAGACTGGAATTAGTTTGTAGGAGAAGTGTTGGGCCCAAAGGTGAAGCTCCAAGATGATGTGTGAGAGTCAGGAGAAGTCCCAGAAGAGTCAACCTCCCCTGAACATGTTGTTTATGAAAGAAAATAGGGTTTATTGCTTTCACTGATCTGAAATGTTTACATCAAAGTGGCTGGTAAGTGGCATCTTCGTTACAGGCAAGAGAGAATTTTAACATCTCTGAACGATCTGGAGTAGATCTTCAGTAGGTGGTATCTAATTCTCTAAAAATTTCCTGTGTGTTTACTGTGGGTACATTGCATCCAGGACTGAAAAGTCAAGCAAGCAAATAATTGATCATATGCACAGGTGTGGAATCACTGAGTAAAAATGGGGTTATTTTACATGAGTGAAATAGGAACTCTACCTTTGAAAATGCATACCTGTCTCCGCTGATGCCAAGAAAAAAGGACCAAATCTCCTGAAATTTAAATATTTGAGAAACTTGCTGATCAGACAAAAAAAATCTTTCCACAAGAAATAAAAACACATTAAAATAATATTTTTTTAAAGTGAAATATTAGAAAGCAGTGTATATATTTTCAAGTTATTCCAAAATCAATTCGTGTGTTTCACCTGATTTGGCTGGCAGCACTATATAGAAATCTACTTTTTGGTTTTGTAGTTGGATGTTTATTCTAAATACACATAAATTCCATTTAAAAAGCACTAATTCTGGCCTGCAAATTTCTCTATTGTGTTTTAGAATTGCCATGTCATGCACCTTTTTTTTTTCCCCACCCTAAAAAATACCACTAGAGATTACAGCAGTTCATCTGAGCAGCTATCACAGTAAAAGCCGGTTGTCATTTTGGGATTTTTTTTTCTTCCAAGTCTTTCTGACATTAGCCTTTATAATTCAGTTGCTGTGTAGTAGAAGTTCAGGTCAGAGCTAAGGAGACAGACTTGGGGATTTATGCTCTGTAAAATATATGCAATCTGCTCTCACTTTGAACATGGTCAACAGACCATGCATAATCCCTGGAATATTTGGTGGATCTGCTAGGCCATGAAGATGGCATTTATAATATTTGTCTAGCTACATATATTTTCACATGATTGTCCATCCCTATGCCATCCAAACGGTATTCAAAAGCAACCGGAGGAGGGAGGGCTGAACAAAGACTGAAAAGAAAATATATAATTCCCAGTAGGAGATTTCAGAGTTTGAGCTTCTTTTCTTTTTCCCTCTCTGCTGTTGCTTTTTAATGAATCATTCTTTTAACCTACTTTAAATCGAGCATCTAGCATGCTAGATGTTTTGCAGATGAATCATACCGTGCAATGCACTTATGCATATCTGCTGTGCAAGTACATTGTCAGCTCGTATTTGATAACTTACCAGCAAACAAGATTTTTTTTTTCCCCCAGAACCTTGGGATAGTAGCATTGTTCTCCAAGTGAGAATAATGCAACCACTGTTAATAAATCAACCTGGCTCCGAGGATGTTTCACCACTTTCACTGCCTCCCTGATTAGTATTATCCTCAGAGGTATAAATTAAAAGAGGAAAATGTATAATCTGGGAAGCTTTCCAGCATCCTCATTGAAAATGTGAGCTCAGTGCTTTGCTGGGATTTCTTTGGTGGAGGAATGCTAATACCAAAGCTGAAGATGTGCTCTGATTGCATCCTAAAGAGTAGGAAGACGCACAGAATAGCTTCGTTTCTTCTTCCTTTGTCATCAAGGTAATTTCTAATGTGATCTGCACAGGATGAATCTCAAACTGTTTCTACACAGTTCTGTGAACTGGTCCCAGAAGTGCAGCTTCGGTCGTTCCCTTTTCTGCTACTTGTTCTCTTAGTCTGACATCTGCATAAAATATGTTACATGTTTTCCCGTCTCAGCCTGCAGATAATTGCCTGCAGCTGTTAGCAGCGAGCGGACACGGTCCCTCTGCTATATCAGTCAAAGCCTGAGCTTCAGCAGTAGGGATTTCAGGAATTTCTTCTGCTTGTTCCTACGAGGTGTCATCACAGCTGGGTGGTAACTCCTGATACCTCCGTCCCCGCCAAGGGAAGAAAAATGTGCTGCAGAATGTGCTGATTTGCAAAAAATATTTCACAGGGAGGGTTTGCTTTTAGCAAAGTTTCAGCTGTGCTAAGTGAGCAGAAAAGGGATTTTTCAGCATATCAGCAACATCTTGGAAGTGGAAATGCCACATCCACCAGCACTTTCTTAGGAGTCAGTTTTCTCCTTCCCCTGCCCATGACCCACTTGGGCCTTTGCTATTTAACTAAAACTAGGAGTCCAGCAAGACTGTAGTATTTGGAGCCTCACTTTATAATGTTTCTGTGTTTCTATTTGCTTTCTCTTGGCCAGGTCTGTGCCAACATGATCCTTCGCTTTCCAAGAGATGATGAAAAGCGCAGAATGCAAGACTAAGCTGGTGTTCCTCAGGTTCAGTTTGTATTTTGGGGAGGTGCAAAGAAGTAGAAACCTTTATTACTATTTTGTTGATGGGACAAGTGATGCACGGTGCAGTGAACAGTCCCCAGCAGCCACATTTAAACTAGGTCTAGGTCTTCCTAGGCCCAGGCAGTGCCAGGCTGCTCCAAAGGGGTCTCAGCTTCATCATCAGTGACTTGGTTTGTGGGGCCTCTCAGACTCAGGCTCCAAAAAGACATTGCTGTCTCCTGAAAAATGTAGGGCAGCTATTTTTACTTAGGTACATGAAGACAGTGTTTTGTGTGGTTTCTTTCTTTCTGCCTGTTTTTCACTTTTAAATTCATATTAAGGAATCTCAGTTATGTTTTGCAAAGGCAGTTACTCTTCCAGCTGAACAACATAGCAGGAATACCATGTGTTATTTGCCACCTCTACTGACATTGCTAATTTCAGCGTTTCCAAACATTTTTCCTGTGGAGCTTTCTCTTCCATAGAAAGGTTTGCTGTTTCTCCTTGATTTGAGATGAAAAGAAAATTGAAAATAATATGAAATTTTCCCACAGGACAGAATTTCTTTTGCAATAGCTCCACTTCCAGCTAATGCCAGGGAAACCACAAACAACTGCAGTCAGTATGCTTAATGTCAACCCTGCATTTACAGCTTATTCTTTGCCATTGCTGTCTGAAGAGCAACAACATCAACATACTTTACTCTCAGCTTGAAAATACCCGTTAAATCTGAGAGTTAGTGCACTAGCAAGTAGGATTTGTTACCACCTATTTAATGGACTCAACAGGAATGGCACCTTGGTTCTGTGACACTGGTGAAAATGGAGTTGCCTCCTGGTCCAGTCCATCTAATTGCTGCTGAACTATAATACCAAACAGTTTCTTCTATCTTTATGGCAGATGACTTTGCGACCACCATGGTCAAGCAGGCATGAAGCCGTGAGTGTTCCCCAACCTCGCAGCTGCCCAGCGTCCTTGGATACAAATAATTATGTAGTAGCATATATTTATTACTTACTCACTTAAAAATGTGACTTACGTATTGGTGCTGAGCATGGGAAGGAAAGCCAGTGCAGACAGCAAATCTTCCTTTTTCTTCTTAGGCTCTGTACAAGATAATTTATTTTCTTTAAAAGGCCTCCCCTTCTCACTTTGTGTGAGCAGGAAAGCAGCACAGGCTCCTCTGTGAGTGGAAAGCAAGGTCTTTAGAAACCATCAGGTTCCCTTTCCTGACCCTGCGCTTGGAGCTGCAATAACAACTGTTTCCTCAGCCTTGCTGTGCTGTGTTTTAACCAGCATTTTAGAAAAGAAACCAGAAGTTTTCAACCAATTTCAGACCCATTTAGCTGGATGCCAGTAACTGCAAGAACAGGTAAGATCCAAGGCTTCCTGAGAGTTCTCTGCTCCTGCCTGCACCCAGCACCAGGTGCCCCAGGCTTTTGTGGACTTTAGAAATAAAAAAGCTCAATGTGAGCAAAACACTGTGTTGCCTGCAGTGTTGCTTGCCCAGGTTTCTGGTTGTAACTGCTCTGCTGTGCCAGGTACAAGCCAGTTTCTGAGAAGATGGGTTAGAGCAGCTGGTTTCTAACCTCATCCAACAGAAAGTTGAGAGAAAAAAGGTGTTTGCTCCTGGTACTTGGGGCAAACAGCCAGAAGAAAAGAGCTGCACTAAAAGTCAGTGTAGGCACAACGATAAAATTGTATAAATTGGACGAGAGCGTTCAGGCTGGGGAGGAGAGGAAGTCTCGATGGAGCAAAAAACAAACAGCAAGAAGAAGAAATCCTAACTACTCTCGAGAGTCTGGATACCTCAATCGATGGATTTCTCACTGGTTTGTGAAGGGAATTAGTTAATGTGATGGTTGTAGCGGTAGGGGGTTAAGCTTAGAAACTCAGTAGGTACTTTCTGGTCCGCTTCTCCTGTGTTGATGAGCTTTGGAGACAGACTTCCCTAGCAAAACCGTCCTTCCCCACCCTTTGTTTAGCTGGAGCTATTAACATAATTTCTCTCAAAAAAACCCATTTTGAATGCATTTTACTTTTTCAATTATTCCTTTTATTCAACTGGAAGGGAATAAAATCCCCATTCTTCAAGGCAGAGACAAAATCGCACAACCTTTCACCGTGCAAGTGCTACCTGGAGGAGTGGTGTTCCACAGCATGACCTGCTGCTCTGGCCCCACTCTCCAGGCCCTTGGAGACTGACCGACCTACAAGGAAGACCATCAAAACTCAGAATGATCTTGGCCATGCATATAAATGCTCTGAATAAATAGGAAGGGTTTCAGCAGGGACAGGGTATCTCAGTAGGATGAGCCAACTTCATAATTGCAGGATGGGATACCACAGATGAGTCCATCAGAGAAGGATTGAGGTGTTGAGGGTCACAAGCCAAATGAAAGCCACCACAGGCTGCAAAGCTTGTGCTGTTTTGCTGTTCTAAAAAGCATATGGCACCCTGAGATATGACGATGAGGGTTTTGTGTGCATGGTGCAGCACATGACCTGGGGAGAAGTGTGATGTCCAGTCTGGAGCACAACACTTTGGGAGCAATGCAGAAAGTCCGTCAAAGAGCAACCAGGGTGATCAGATGTCTGGGAAACGTGACCTAGGAGGGAAGATTGAAAGAACTAGGGTTGTTTAAGCTCAAAGGGGACAGAATAAGAGCAGTCTTTAAGAACTTGAAAGCCCAAGAAAAGGGCTTGAGTTCACCTGATCTTCAGGTGCATGGTAGGCAGGAACGGATGTAAGAGATTCAGATTAGTCACTTGGAAAAAAACTTGAGGACAACGTAGACACGTAGGCTGGAGAAGCACAGGTTGCTGGGGCAGGGTGGCTGCAGCTCCATTGTGGGAGGGCTGTGTGGGCAGTGAAGAGGGACATCACCCAGGTGATGTAGGGAGAGGCGCTGCTGCCTGGACCAGAGGTGAAGCTGGGTCGTGTCTTCCAGGCCTTTCTGGCCTGATATTTGGGGGAGTCGAGAAAGTGGGGTGGTGGATGGCAGCAGGAAATACAGTAATTTCTCCTTTTCCCGTCTTAGTTTGGTCCCTGTCCTGTTCAAACCAGCAGCTGCTTCTGTGCTGGTATTTTTTGTGTTTCAGTGGTTTCTGATGGTAATTATTTATATATATTTTTTAAGAAAAAGAATGTTTTGTTTGTTTTGCAGGAAAAGCCCTGCTTTTCTTGGCGGGTAAATTGACTCCTGCAGAGAAACCCAAACATAGCATAGCATAGATGGCTTAGGTTGGATGAACAGAGCAATATTCAGCATAAAATAGTAATAACAAGGATTTTTAATGAATGCAGGCTTGGCAGGAAGAAATTATAGAAGATGGAGTGTGCAGTGATAGTTGGAGGCTAACAGTGCAGTGCCTGCATCCAAGAAAGCAGGGAAGAGAGAAAGATACAGCAAGTTCAGTCCTATTAATTTGATCTAATCAGTATTGTTAAGAACATTAAGGTAAATGGAAAACGGGAAAAATGCGTAATGGATTTATAAAAGAGGGCTGTGAAGACAAACCTGATAGCTGATTGTTTTCTGACTGGGTTTCACTGAAGTGTAAAAGCCAGTACTACATGAAAAATTAAAAATTGCTGGTTGAACTGGAGAAAGTGGAGGACAATACATCCATGGCACGCCACCTGTTACCTAAAAAGGAGACATTTGCTTGGTAACAGTTTTAAATTGGAAAACAAACAAATAAATAAATAAATGTCCAATTTTACCGAAACTATTTTTTCCAGCCAATTCATTTAACTAAAATTTTATGACCTCCTGAAAGGATGAGCAAATAATCAGTGAACATAGTTTTGAGCAGTGTGGTACAGCTTCCCAGCTCTGTTAACATCAGTGACAGCATTTCCTCAGACCATGTTGTGAGCAAGTTTGGAAATTATTCCATTTATGTTTGGGCTCTATGGAGTGATCATGAACATCTGAGATGTGATCTGTGCTGCTTAATTGTAGCTGCTTATATGAGTCACAAGAATATTTAACAAGGATCCTTGATTGGAGGAATGAGCAAACACATCTTTTAGACATACTTGATTGTGCCAATTTCAGTGCTTATTTTCTCTTGATGCTGATACATTCATATTTTTCATTAGCCTTGGTAAACATTCCTTTGCCAAAAAAATAATTTCTCAAGTGTTGGCAGAAAATGGTATATGGATTTAGCTAATATAAAATCATTTACATGTGTAATAGCCACTGAAAAATGTTAGTATCATCCTCTCGGTACTAAAATTTAAGAAAATAACACTAAGATTCAGGTGCAAGATAAATTTGGGTGGCAGTACTGTATGTGTCCAACTGTGGAAATTTTATTAGGTGAAGTCAGAACCAGCTTCAGAAAAGGACAATTTGATTGCTTTCTTAGCTCTGCTGCAACTTGGAGGCTTGTAGGTTTGTTGGTTGGTTGGGGTTTTGTGTATGTGTTGTTTGTTTGGTTGGTTTGGTTTGTTTTAATTTAATGTAATTTATTTATTTATTTAATTTTTATTTTACTTTATTTTTTCCATTTCTTGTATGTTTAGGCTTCTCCAGGGCATTAGGGTGGCTGTAATTCTCACCTCAGAGCAAGAGCGGGTGTTGCAGCTCCAATATAGCTGCTCGGGTTCAGTGTCTTCTGCTGATCCCTGGGTTTCATCCTACATGCAGCATCAGTGGGAATCACAAGGTCCACAAAACATCACCGTGCAAAGAGACTGGTAGTTTTACCACTTGTGGTACGCTGCTTGTTGCAACAATTTTTCATAAAAGTTTGTTTATTAAGTTTGGGAAAAAAGACTTTATCTTTCCTGAAGATCTCAGTAAAGCATTCAGCTACGACAGAGTTCGCCTTCTCTGAAGTACCATTTAATTGGATTTAAATTTCTGTTTCATTAATATAAAACATGACATATGTGATCTGCTCAGCAGCAAAGGCTGCTGCTGATGTGAGGCAGAGTCAGTGAGCTGCCTGGATTGAAAAATAATCTCAGTTTTTCACACTGTAAAGGTCAGTGCACCTGCGACAGTCCAGGACACTGGACCTACTTGATCCCGGAGGTTAGAGATTTTTTAATATTGTACAAAGGCAAGAGTTTTTCTGTTTGGAAAGTGACTCCAGAGGTACAACACACTCATTGTTGGTTGCAGCAGAGCTTCCACCAAACATTGATGATTATTTCCCAGCTCAAGTGAATGTTGTCAATTCATCTTGGTGGCATGGACATTTCCAAAATTCCTTGGTCTATGCGTTGGTTTAAATTATTAAGAAGCTGTCCTTTCATACACCACTGCCAAGCCAGCCACAACCCCTTGAACCACAAACAGAATAAAAGGCAAATTCTTCACAAACCCACAATTCTGTTTGTTGAATAGATTCCACTTGCTGGCTGAAGGAATGACAGATTAAGTAAGAAAAAAAGGGAAAGAAATAACAGGCTTGGAAATCTGGAGCTGGCCATGGATAAACAAAAGGGGATTGTGGCAGTCCTTTGAGTACACAGAAAACACACATTTGGGAAGAAAAAAATGGAGAATGTTTAGGAAAACATCTGGAAGGAGCAGTGCCAGATGGTTGTTTCCTTTTAGATTGGACTAGTATTTTTCTCATAAAATATGAAGACCCAATTTTCATGTTTGTCAATATTTGCAGATCTCAGGCTGTATGTAAGGAGGAAAATAAGGTCTCAAATAGAACTGTCTGCATGCTTAAAATAAGCTTGATGTTCTGTGCTTTGCTGACTCAACCTAAATGGCCTGAGATTTTGAAGTGCTGGGAACGCCTGACTCCTTTTCCAGTTCCTTCCGTCTGAGATTCTACACCCGTATTACAGAAAGGATTTTATGTAGAGAAGCAAACTCCAGATACCCATGATTAGAAAATTTTAGTTTATGTTCCTACCACAGCAAAATCTTGCTGAGCTGGTAGCAGAGTGGCATTGACAGGGATCAGCTGGTTTAGTTTCTGCTTCTAGATGGTGGTGCAGTGAAAAGTTTGCTGCTGGAGAGATTTGGGACCCTACTTAACATTACAGAGCAGGGAGAAGCTCAAAGAAATAAAAGGGGGCGAGAAAGAGCGTATGAAAGTTGGCCAGTGCTAAATACTTTGTTATTAAATATTTTCATTGGCAAACACACTTTCCCCCATCAACCACTATGAGAAGCCAGGGACAATACAAATTTTTTAAATAGCTCCCTAGGTTTTTTTTGTTGTGTGGCTTTGGGGTAACATTGTTTTCCATGCTTATAGGGGAATATCTCCATTTTATACAACCTTGAATAGCTACAGTTAGCAATCAGTGTGTTTTCTACCAAATGTTTGGGTTTTCTTTCACAAATCAATGGTCTTAAACTTATGTTTATTAGGCTTGCCATTGAAGCGGTGTTGAACTGTGGGTATTTTTTTTATTTCATTGCATGTAAGATTGGGAAGAACTTCCATCCAGTTTGAAATTCAGATGCTGGGGTTTGGGTGGGCCTAATAGTTAACATCGTTATGCCATGGGGCAAAAATGATTTCTGAGGAATTTGGAGGGGATGTCTGGAGGATATCCTGAGGGTGCTCCAGTTGAGCATCACCAAGTGATGCTCCCATCCAGCTGGAGATCGCCTTCGCTGCACAAGATGCTGCCGCATTTCAGGGCCCCCCAGGTACGATACCACCCACTGAGAGCCTCATATTTCGGGGAGCTGGGGAGAGGATGTGGCATGGTCATGGGTGTGTGACACCTGGGAGGGCTCCAGGCTCTGCTGTCCTGTTCCAGCCCCGAGTCACCCTCCCCGTCATACGCCTTGGCATGTCCTTGGTGCCATGTGGATCACTGAAAGGTGACCAAAAATCTTTGCTATGGGGCACTGAAAGTAAATAACTTCCTGCACAGGGAGTGAATAGTATTAGAAGTTTTTAGTGCCTTTCTTATGATTTTATTGGACTTTATTAATTTAAAATTAATTAGAATTTGGCCAGTTTAATCTGAATAATGCATTTATTTGTGCAAACATGCATGTGTACTTAGCAAATGCATGGTCTTGCTAGAATAATGTGCGAAGGCAGTGTGGGCTGTATTAGCAAGAGCAAAGCCAGTGAGTTGAGAAAAGAGACTATTCCCTCTATTCAGCCAAGGGTGGGTAGAAGGAAAAAAAAATGAGCAACCTGAGCTATCTTTGAAATACCCCTGCTCTGAGCAGGGATTGGACTGGAGATCTCCAGAGGTCCCTTCCAGCCCAATTTTTTTCTGTGGTTCTATGACTTTTAAGACTTGGCTCTATCAACTTTTTCTCTGCTGTGCTTCTGCCTACTATTCCTGACCACTTTCACTTGTTTTCCCGTTGTAAATATAAAGGTAATTAAGGCTATTTTAAAAGTTGGCTGCTGGCCCTTGAGGCACTTCTGCACCAACAAAGGGCTTGGGTTGCTTCTCAAGCCCAGCTGGGTGTTTTGTTGCTCTGCTGAGTCAGTCACTTCTCTCTTTCTGCTTTACAGATTGAATTAATGAATTAAAAGATACGTATTTCTTCAGGTCACTCTAAGACAAGGAATTTTCAGTTTCCTCAGGAAAACAAAAAAACCCCCAGCAAGTTGTTTTTATTAAATCCCACGTGTTCAATTCTCTCCCTGCCAATTCCTTTCACTTCACTTTGGAAACTACTATTTTTATGAAAAGTCAGCTTTGACAAAAGACACTGTTTAAACATAAAAAAATTGCAGTGCAGTTTTCCACAACCACTGTGCAGTAAATGCAAGTCCTTTCAACAAAATATTTTTTTCTTAGCTAAGATTATTGGCTGAATTTGGCAGAAACTTCTAAACATTGGGGTCCATCCAGTCTGAGTTTTTCACCTAATGAGCTATCAAGCCCCAAAATCTCACCCATCTTCAGTTCTGGCAGTGCAGCAGGGAGATCCTGCATCCCATATTTATGCTAAAAACTCCATTTTGTTTAGCAGGGTAAAGCAGTGGTGAAGCTGGTTTCAAGGAAGAATAAGCTGTCACAGAGTGTTTTTTCTTGTTTTATAGGAAGGAAGAGCTGGACTGAAACTAAAGAGAAAGGTGAAGGTGCAGTGATGAGTTTTCTGTGAGGCAATTTGACCAGGCAACTGAAATGGGGACAGCCACCCGTCATCCCAAGCACTAAAGACCGGTGTGCATGTCATTTTTCCTCTCTCCCTTTTTCAACCATCCTCAGAGAAGAGTTACGATTGCCTCTCAGACCAGGCGCTCTTTGCCGGCAGCGTTTTGTGCAGATGGGTGGTTATAATAGAATAAGGGTAAGGTAGTGACAGAAGTGCTGATGTTTGCTCATGGGCTGTGTTATCAACTCACGGGCGGAAAACTCGATTAACACTTGATAAATCTTGATTTCTTCAGAGGAAAAGGTGTCTGACCATGAACCTGCTCTCTCTGAGGGTCACTCCAGTCGCACAGCGGTGGGACTCAGCTCACACCAGTGGCTTTGGACCAAGGCAAAGTGGGGAGAGCGAGTCTTAGGGGCTGCCGCATCTCTCCTGCTGTGGGTTGGCTTGTTTATTTTCTGCTTTAATTTGCATGAGCAATGGGCACTTCTCCTGCTGTTGTGCTCACTGTGGTGTTGTTACAACATTTTAACCAGACAGGAAAGAAAAAAGAAACACCATTATCTATCTCAGCTAATAGCTGCTTGTATGAGGGGAGCTTAAGTAGGTGTGCTGGGCTCAGAAGATGCTGTGTGTGAGATGGTGTGATACAGACTGTCCTTTCAGCATCAAATCCTGACTTTGCATTCCTCAGGCCTTGACTGGGTCAGGAGAAACTCCCTCTGGCAAATGCTGTGATATGGGGACAAGGTGCAGAGTGTAATGTGGGGTGAGTATTCCCAGGGAGCCTGGCCCCAGCAGGAATGCCGCAGTGGGGGTGCGAGTGCTGCAGATGATGTGGAGACTCAGGCAGGATCTCCAGACAGACAGAGGAAAGTGGTAAGAGAGATGCTACTAAGCTGTAGGAACAGTTGAAACCAGGCAACAGCAAGCAGTGCCCTGTGGATGAGCCATCTGTCCAGCTACCCTGGGTAGCATCGTGCTCTGTGAAGACGCCACCTTGGCCTTGCAAGCTGAGCTTTTGCTGTGCTCTGCCTGTCCGGACACAACAAGCCTCTCGGCAGAACTAAGTGTCTGAGGCTTAATGCTGTGCTGCTCTGGTGGTGCAATGTGTTCTTGGGCAACGCAGATGTGTCCAAGGACAAGCTGGACATTCTCCACCATTTAAGTTTGCAAAGAGTGAATGGGTTTGAGAAGACAGTCAGCCTCCAGCTTGTGATGGGAACTGGTCTACAGGTTTGGGAAATAAGAGGATACTCCTCACAAGGGGAGAAGCGAGGACAGGTGCCAAACTCTTCTCTCAGGTGACCAACAACAGAACCCAAGGGAATGGCAGGAAGATGTGCCAGGGGAGGTTTAGGTTGAACATTAGGAAAAGGTTCTTCACCCAGAGGGTGCTGGACACTGGAACAGGCTCCCCAGGGAGGTGTCACAGCCCCAAGCCTGACAGCGTTCAAGAAGAGACTGGACAAGGCCCTCAGACACACGGTGTGAACTGTGGGGTGTCCTGTGCAGGGACAGGAGTTGGACTCCATGATCCTTGTGGGTCCCTTCCAACTCAGGCCATTCTATGATTCTATGACTCGTCAGGAGGTCCTAGTATGGAGGGTTGCATAGAGATTGTAGGTCAAGTGAAGGATCCAAATGGCACAGGAAAGTTTGTAGGACAGAGGGATGAAGGTGTGCTAGAAACCTCTATTGTGCTTTGCTGTTTGTTGACAGAAGCTATGAGGTGTGCAGCCTGCTGTATAACATTTAATTCTTGAGTACAGTTTTCCAGAAGTCAAGCTGTGCTCCTGAGCCTTAGTTTCCTAACTAACCTCATACAGTCTGCTCAAAATATAATCTGCCGTGCCATTTATCTGCACAAAGTATTTTCTAATGGCAGAAACTCCAGCAACCCTTAATTGGGTGGAGTGGAATAAAACATATATTTTAATCTTGAAGAAAATATGAAGCCTATTGTTAAACCCTAAATGTGTTTTGAAAGGAGGTTTAAATAAAGCAGAAGTATTTACCACAGGTATTTACCTTCTCTTTTTGCACAAGGCTGCGTTTATCTTGTTTCCTTTAAAGATCTCTGCTGGAGTTCCTCCAGTAAGACCAATGACATCCGTAACATCTCTGCTAGCACCGTCTGGGCCGTGCCGTGCTGTAAGTACCAAGGGTGACATGTGGGGTGGCAGACCCAGCCCTTGGTCACTGTAAGCCAGCAGAGCTCTACTGAGGTCTCTTTTCTGGTTCTTTGAGTTCAGACGGGCCATGGATTTGCAAAGGCCTGTTCCAAAAGCCTCCTCTGCCCCTAGGCTGTCCTTGGGAAGGGTGGTTCTGATCTCCCACAGTTTGCACACTTGACTTTTCCCTACTATTATGCATTCCTATCTTAATTTTTCCAAGAAGACATCTGGCAATTGCTTGGAATGGAAGGCTTTTGGTCCCTCTGTTCTGTTTTCTTTGGATTGAAGGCATGGAAAACTGCCCATATCATATGCTAAATACTTTTATTAATTTCACACGGTTTATGAGCTACTCTGTCTCCTGACCTGTGACAACATCAAATTAAGCTGGAGCTGACCTTTCTCTAATCTGCAAATTGAGAAATTTGTTGGTTATATCCCTTTGTTATGAAACTGGGATTATTCTAGCAAGGATAAAAGCTGAAGGCCATCAACTGCTCTGGCTGAGCTCCTCACCAGCTGGGAGCAGGAATACGTTTCCCCGTACTGTAAAATTAGCTGGGCACGTTGTGGGACAGTCTTTACCATCTCTTTTAAATGCTGTGCTTAAAGCCAGGATGTTCTTTGTTTATGTTCTGAGTACGAAAATAAAGCCCCTGGCACCACGCTCTTTTACTGTAGGAGTTAATACGTGGGTTTGCATCCAGGCCATTTCCAAGGAGATGTGATGTTTGCAGGTCATTCCTCGTATCCGAGCTTGTCCTACTTGCGAGCAACCTTACAATTCTGCTTCTGCTGGGGACTGTCACTTCATTAGGCTCATTTTTTCTTCCCTTTCTCTCCAGAGCAGCAGCTGGAGATCCCTTTATATGCTCCTGTAACTCTCTGCATAGGAAACGAGTCACGGGGTCCACGTCAGTGCCTTGTTGCTGGCTGGCAAAGCCCCAGTGTCAGACAGTCCGCTTCTCCACCAGCCCCTCACAGCCAGCCCCTGCTGACACTGCGACAGCGTGTCTGAGACGCCTCCCTCTTCTCTCTTTTCCATCTGTCTCTTGGGGAAAAGCACAAAGAGCATCGTTATCTACTGTGACAGGCAGGGTTATGCAGAGGAGAACTCCTCCTGGAAAGCAGATGGGACAAATTGAGAGTGGACAGGAAGATGCGCTAAACAAATCTAGACAAGCCAGTGCATTGGGCAGGTGGTAGAGAGGACACGTGAGCCAGGAACAGAAAGGTAACCACCATCCACAGGCCTGGTTATTGACTTCTAAACTGATAAAACTCCCATGCAGGAGATCTGGGAACTCAAGGACATTGCTGTATACTTCATATTTACTACTGTCTACTGAATGATAAAAAAAATAAAACCAGATCATTCTGTACAATGCTGTTTCCCTTATGGGAGTGGCTTCAGCTGAGTACATATACTGTTGAGTAGGATTCCGAAACAACTCCTGAAAGGAGGTTGTAGCATGGAAGGTGTTGATCTCTTCTTCAAATTGTGCCAGGTGAGGTTTAGATTGGATATTAGGAAAAAAATTCTCCATGGAAAGGTTTGTCAGGCGTTGGAACAGGCTGCCCAGAGCAATGCTGGAGTCACCATCCCTGGATGTGTTTATAAGGTGTTTAGACGAGGTTCTTAGGGACATGGTTTAGTGCTAGAGTTAGGTTATGGTTGGACTTGATGATCCTGAGGGTCTCTTCCAACAGAAACCATTCTATGGTTCTATGATTCTGTAAGAGATCTGAATTTCCTCTGCAACTGTGAATACCATTTGCGTGGCCTCCCTGGCCCATCCGGTTAGACACCTTGAGCTCAAGAAATAGTTAATTGCACTGCAAGATAGATTAGGGAAAATAAATGGCCCTTGAGGCCTGTGAGCAAGTTTCAGAAATATTAACTGCTGCTTTCTTTGATCTGTTCAAAAGAGGAACTGGCGGCTGTTTCTGTGTTTGGAAATAAACTGTGGAAAGGTGCCTTGTCCAGAAGAAACCGAACTGTGCAAGGGGGGGCTCATGCTTACTGAGATGCTGAAATTGAGGGCAAAACCCCTTCCAGCAGGCAGAGCTGTACTCCTGGGGAAGGGTGATTTTCCTGACCCCCTCCCCTGTCCCTGCTCTTACATGAAGTCTGGGAACGTCCAAGGTTGGTACATAACAGTGTCTCCCGGCATGCACAGGGACACTGTCCTGCAATCTCTGCAGACATCAAAAAACATCCCTCTTAATACAGCAAGGGAATGTTTTCCCTGTCCATAATGGGGAAAACTCCTGGAGGTATATATTGAAAAATATATTTGCCATAATTTTTTGTTGACGTTTTCCACGACGTTTTTCAAGGTGTTGACTCTCAGAAGCCCAAATCTCCAGGTATTTTTTGCTCAGAGAATATAAATTATTTGATCTAGGGCTGTTGAAAGCACACAAAGACACAGTGCAGGGCAGGGAGAGGAAAGGAGGTTAGAAATCTCTGGCAGGAAGGGGGACACTCTTCCCAGAGCAATTTCCATCTCATCAGATTGCAACCTTTTCATGTTTGGAAGGGAATAAGAATAAAAGGCTTTGGCGCAAAAAAAAAAAGCTCTAAGTCCAGTCTGGAACGGCTTCTTTTATTTTCTATGTTATTAGGTGCTTATTTCCATCCATGTTTGACTGTGAGAACCTGATAACAACCATGATGTGTCTGGCTGCCCCTTACGTGTCTGACTGCCTCTCCATCACCGTGATGCACGAGGAGGATACAGCAACAAGCAGACCTCGAGGGTCTGCTGGGGTTCAGCCCTCATTGCCTTGACCTGTTCTGGAGCCCAAGGGGTTGTAGCAGGCTATAGAAACCCCTCAGACCTCTGTTTGGTGTCTCTCTTTATAAATAGCCAGGCACCTTAAGGCAGACAGGGAAACCTTGCTGGGATGCTGCTATTTTTTGCAGTCCTCTGGATTTGAGGCATTTGCTTTGCAGTTCACTTCTTAAAGGACAAAAATGCTGATGAGCCTTAGATGAGGCTGGCCCTTGGCCATCCTCAGGAGCCATGTCTGCTGTCGATTGTGAAAATGTTGCGAGAAGGACTAACGTGGTCCAGGGCTGCTGCTCTCTGTGCAAATGGCTCCAGTCACTTTGCAAAGCCCAGATGCAGGCATAGATGTCTGTCTGCGTAGACCAACCTGCAGTGCTGGCCACTAACATTTGTTCCGTGTGCACCCCTCCTGTTAAGGTTAATGGGAAGTTGTTCTTAAGGAAAATTTTAAAATACCTTTTTAAGGAGAGACAGTTTTAGATCAACTGTTATTCATTGTCTTTTAGGCTGTTTTCCTGCTGTTTAGTGTAAAGGGGTGTAGATAGAGACTTGGCCCTGTGGGTTCATAACCCTTCTGACTTTAAAACATGCTCGTTGTAAAGTTTGCGGAGGGGGAGTGGAGTTATATGAGACAAGGACTCCATCAAACACAAAGTCAGAACAGGTGATCATGAAACAAAGGGAATAGGTGTTTTTCCACTCTTTTCCATTTAAAAAGTGTATTTTCCAGCAGCCATTCTGCCAGACCCTCTGCACCTTGCAAGAAGCTGAACAGCTGTAACAGAAAGAACAGTGGAAATAAGTCTTATATTTTTTATTGTGGTGGTTTTGTCCTCGTTGTGCCTTTTGACAGCTCTTCTTGTTGTGGTGGGAGTTTCACTGCAGCAAAGGGCACTGTGCAGCAGAACCGGGCTTTATGGTCCCAGCACCACTTTCCTCCTCCACCCACTTCGTTTCATGCTGCGTCTTTGCAGGTGACAGACCCCGCCTGATGACTTTGTGTGGGCTGGGGGTATCCAGAGGTGCCTGAGATGTTTAACTGGTAGCTTTTCTGGGCAACTGAGCATGCCAGGCACCTTGCTCACCTCCTCAGTGACGAACGCCCCCAGCTGCTCTCCTGGAGGACCAGAAGGGAAGGCTCAGCAGGTCAAATCTGATGCCCCCCCACACCCTAACCCAAGTCTGGGAGGACAGAAAATTTCCAGAACTGTTCAGAGCCAGTGGGTGGGCAGTGGCAGCAGGAACACAAGGGGTTTGGGGCTATGTGTGCTACACAGGGCACTTTCTGCTGTCGTAGAACCATAGAATGTCCTGAGTTGGAAGGGATCCACAAGGATCATTGAGTCCAACTCCTGTCTGTGCATAGGACAACCCCAAAATTCACAGCATGTGTCTGAGAACGTTGTTTAGTTGCTTCTTGAACACTGCCAGGCTTGGGGCCATGACACCTCCCTGGGGAGCCTGTTCCAGTGTCCAGCTCCCTCTGGGCGAATCCTCCATGGGCAACTGTGGGCAAGTGAAGCCTCCACTGACCCGTCAGGAGAGATCAGCCCAGCAGGCTTGCCTGCCTTGGCGAGACGCAGGGATGACCTCTGTGCCTGCAGCTCGTGCAATATTTATGCAGCTGATCTGGTAAACAGCACAGTTTTTTACTCTTTGTTAGGTGGATGAGTGCCCCTCAGCTGTGGCAGCCTGGTAACCTCCAGACAGCTCTGTGGCTGCCTGAAGAGAGATTATGAAGCATCATTTCCACAGCCTTGTGCATACTAAATAGGTTGCAGAGAGCTCACACACAAAGGTGCGCTGGTTTGGGAACACACAAGTTAGCAGTGTTGTGGTTTGATAAAACCTGTGGGTCCAGGAGATATTGTACAAGCATTAGCTGAAACTGCAGTGAGCAGGTTTAACTGCCAAGGAAGGAGGGATTCGTGGTGAAGAGTGACAGCCTTTCCCTAAATCAGAAGAAATACCTGGGAAAACATCAAAGTATGGCAAAATCTTAACCTTTGCCCTCAAGCCGTAATTTGCTTCAGCCCATGGTGGGCTCAGGACAGGTGTCCCCTGGGAGTCCAGGCCACTCCAGCCCCTGTGCTGCTGTCTGCCCTGCAGGGAGGAGCAGGAGGAGGAAGAAGAGAACGAGAACGAGGAGGAGGAAGAGGAAGAAATCTCCAAGGGCTTCCCTGCAATGTAGCGGGAGGTATGGAAACGGGGACACCACAAGTTTAGGGTGTCCCCAAAAGATTCCTTCTCGCCAATGCAACGTGCCTCCTGTCCTTCCCCTTTACGGTGCCGCACTGAAACCTCAGTTACATGCTAATGCTCAGTCCCAGGCTGCTTTCTGCGTCGGCGTCAGCAGGAAATTAATCTCTGCCCTGTGCCAAATGTGGGTGTGTGGGAGAGCCCCTGCCTTCAGTCACTGGGCAGGGACTGAACTGCTCATTAGGAGGCCAGGCTGAGGCTGTCAGGACCACCCTGAAGGGGGATTTGCAGACATGCCTTGCATTAATTCTGCCGCTGTTAAAACCGGTGCAAGCGAGTACCTGAGCCTAACATGAGACACCCGTCTGCATCTTAATCTTGGAGCTGGGTGGCTCGGTGTTGCCTCTCCATCTCTCCTGAGATTTCCCTCTGTGCTGCTCCTGCATCTTGCAGGCTGCAGCAAGCATGTTTAAAGCCAGCTTTCACCCATGGAGAAACTCTAGAGGATATTTGGTGGCAAGTAAAGCAACACACAGAGACCGTGCCCCTCCAAATGATGCCCTTTACTGGTGCACTTTTAAGGGGAGTGCAAGGAAGCGTGCTGGATTTTTACTTCTAGTTATTGCTGTTCACTCATGGAAAACAGCAACTATGGGCCACGAACAGGTTACATGTATATGCATTCTCTCATTTTTTGCAACCCGGTTCCCCATGACAGCTATAGTGCAGATAATGATGCTGCAATAACAAATTGTTGGAATGTACTGGATTCTAAGCCTGCTCGGCAGTGACTTTTCCAGCAAAGGGAAGAGCCCCTCAGCAGCAGCACATAGAGAAATGATGCTGGAGAGTTTCTCTTCAGAAAGCAGAGCCCTCCAAACAAGAACCCTTATGTAATTATGTGGGGTTTTGTGACTCCAGATCCTAAAAAACTCTCTCTTGAATAGTATGTTTCTTGCTAGTTCGTTCATCTGTGAATTTCCCTGGCAGGTACTGTATAAATAGCTCTGAGGCACAAGCAATCCACGAGTTCTTTTCAGAATACAGTATTGAGTCATTTTAAAGCCTCCTACTGTAGCTCTTTTAAAGGTGAACTCATTATTTTAAGTGTAAGAGTTCTGCCTCAGAAAGAATCCCGGCTTAAGTTGTCCTTCCAACAAAGTACCTTGTTTAAAAGCCAATAAAGGAAAAAATCACGTGAGCTGGCCAGTGAAGTGAGCAGACAACATCTGCCCATCCCTGCTGCGGGTTGTTCTATTCATCACTGAGAGGCTACGCTGCTTTCTAGAGCCAAGAATAGAAAACAGCGTTCCTGATTCCCAGGAGCCTTTTGCCATGTAGGGCAGAGCAATCCAGCTGGATCCCTCCGGCCATCCTTTCTGCCTGACCCCAGACAACATTCGGCTTTCAGTAATTAGGGCAGAATTAGGGCAAGATCCCTAGGGATGGAGGCTGCGGGAGCAGGGCTTGCACAGAGGGCAGAGCTCATATATATATTGAGCTGAGCCTCCTTTCCCACCTGGAAATTGTGTCTGAAGGGAATTAGGGGATTTGATATACTTGTACAGACCTGGCACTGCAGCAGGTTATAGCAACAGCTCTGTCATTGCCCCTGGATATCTAGAAATATCAGATATGTCTACAGTGCATATTCAGATAAACACCTGCTCTCGGTGCAGTGGGTATTGAAAGCTTTCACTGACAGCGACTTAAAAACCAAAGCAAGTAGGAAAACCAGAAAGACGATTTTTCTAGCACCACTGCCCATGGAGTGTAGTCTGAGTTGCCTGAGGAACAATGCAATGTGGTTATGGTGCTGACTGCACATATTAGACGAATATGTTTCATTGAAACAGTAGGAGACCTCTTAAACAGACCGAAATGTAGTGACCTGCTAAAGAAGCTACCTGAGGCACTTCTCTTGTGCAAAATACCACTACACTACTCATGCATAAGCAGTTGAGGGCTGTTTCACACATTAGTTTTTGGTATGGATGGACCCCAGCACAGTTTTCAAGGGGTGAGTCAAGATTTAACTCCCCATTCAATCAGACCAACATACTTTTGGGGGGCTGGGGAGGCAGAGACCAGACTCTGAGATTGTGTGCAAGTCGGAATTGGGATATGTGACTAGATTAAACCTGTGTAGGGAGTTTTAATAGGATACCTGGCTGGAATTTTCCTTCCTTTTGTGACCCAAACATGCCTGGCTGCCCTGCCCAGAGCAGCTGTCTCCTTTGCTAGGTGCGCTGTGTACACATATATTGGAATTAGTACTGTGTCTTCAGTCTATCTTCCTGCAATGTGGCATCCAAATTCTGCCCTTGGCACGAAGTGCAGTAGTGGCCTGACCCTCCTGCGGTGTCAAAGGAACAAGGGTAAATCCTGTAAGCCATAAAAATCTGTAACTTCTCTTAAAGCTCAAGGTGAAAATTAAAAATAGCCATTCGATGCCTTTGACTTTAGATGCATCTTTAGCGCGTGGTTCTGCTGACATGAGCCGTGTCAGTCACACGTGCCACCAGCACTCTGCAGCATCCCAGCGCACTTTTAGAGGTTCGTCTCGGGGCGCTCCTGTCACTTCTCTTTCACTGCCACGTCTGTTGCGAGATGGACTGAGCCAGGGTCCACACACCAGCAGGATGAAAAGGTGATGTCCACAGGGATGCAGTTTACCTAGGGGTCTTGGGCTGGGACTGACACCATAAGTGGGAATAATCTGCTGAAGATCAGACACCCTGTGCTGTGTTACAGATGGACAACGATGTGCTGTCTGTAGTCTTAATGGCTGCTGATGTTGTGATAAAGTAAAATATCAAGGTAAAAAAATGTTCCTCCTTAAGAACCAAGTGAATACATTTAAATCCATCTATTATTGAAAAGGCAATAAAGCGATATGCTGTGGTGCATCTCCTACAGAGACACCCTAATGCATTAGTGCATTGCTCCTTGTCTCAGGAGGTTACACAAATCCAACTCAGAGTTACCTTCATGGTGAGCTAAGGTATCCAGGATGGCTGAACATACGTTGGGAATTGCCATGCATGGCCGTGGGCACTTGGGGTACAGTGGAGCTGAGATGGAGGTGCAGGCAGAGAAGCACATGTCCTTCTCCACTCACTGCAGCAGCTTAATGTGAAGAGAGAAAAAAAAAAAGGAAAGCAAAGCTAAGGATCAGTTGCATTTTATGGATGGAGGATTACTGGTGGAAGGAAATGCTCCTTCATCAGTTTAAATCAGAAGTAAACAGTAGGTTATTTGATCTGACATCCTGCAGAACTCATGCTTAAGGATTTCATCTTATGGTGCTATGGCAAGGTCAAGCTCACTCTGAGAGTAATTACATTGGAAGCAAGTGTGTGTTTCTGTGCATGTCCATATTCGAAAGGGATGGGAAATAGAAGAAGCCTTTTCATTTATTCCTAGTGTATATTTGAAATAAGCAACTCTCCCTGTTTTGTCTGGTTCTTCAACATTTTCATATGGATTGTAATTCACACGTGCTGCCTCTTCCCATAATGGGTATGGAAATACCACGGCCAAATGAATAAATAGATAGAGAATTTAAGTAGGGTGCCCAAAGCCACACACCTCTCCCAAAACCACACACACCATGAGAGTTTGCAGCCCTGCATCATCTGCAGGCTGCTTGACCCCATCCCTCTCTTCTATACCATGCACAAGAGCAAAAACACAGTGAGACTTCTTTATCAACTCCTATTCTGCTCTGTGGCTCAAGGCAGGACACAATTTCACAGCACTTCTTTTAATCTTAGACAACTTCTGTGTGTAAAAATAAAGTGGTTGGGGCAGGAGGATAAAGCAGCACTCACAAGTGTTTGCTTGAGTTCTGATCAACTGGGTGGACCATCCAGACCCCAGTGCACCAGTACAAAAGCAATGTTTCTCATCATTTTTACAAGAATTTTCCTTGATAATAGGGATATTTGTTATTCATAATCTGCTGCTGGTTATTTTAATCATCAGCTGAAGGAGATGACATTGTGTGAGTTAATTGTTTAGTTCTACAGAGGCTAATGAGTAGTGTATATACTCCAAACTAACAATTTGCCATAGCTCCACAGGAGAGAACCTATTAAGTGTTCAGAGGCAATGTGCAAGTAATGAACATATTTATAGAAAGCAGAACTGAGGGACAATAAAAGGCCCTGGTTTCTGGCTTATTTATTCAGAACTAACAATCTGATAGTAAAGGAGGTCCAGGTTAGAAATGTAGATTTGCCATTTGGGAACTCAAATGAAATTCCCAGCTTTTCAAAAGTTCAAGCCTTTCGCAGGTCCTATTGAAAACAGTGGGAGGACATCTGTGAAAGATGTGGCTGTTCAGTGTCTGGTTAAAAGCAAGCCAGCCTTTTTGTCTGGCACTGGTGACACAGTTCCCTCCCAAGGAAATTTCTTGCCAGCATGTTTTCAGCAAAGCAGTGCTTGATTCTTACATCCAGCCCTCAGAAAACTATGGATCCCAGGTAAGCACACTCAGAAAATGTCTGTCTTATTATTATCATATCTAGTTTAGAACATCAAACAAGGTCAAGGCACTATAGAGACTGGGACTCTATGGACCTGTAGTAAGAGACATCTTTCCTCTGACGTGCTCAGAACTGAAATAGTAAATGGTCCTAGTTACACAGACACAGCATCTTTGTGTTCCCCATTTCTCCTTCAGTTTCTGCCTCTGTCCTTTCAGACTGTAGCCATTTGGGGCAATACTACCTTATTTGTTCAGCTTTCAGCATACAGGAGTACAAGTCACTATTTGGTCTCCTAGGGTTTATTGAAATTCAAAGAATTAGTAATAACAGTAAGTGCACTACAGTTAATGGATTGTGTGCTTGTGTGCAAGTGCATTTTTTTCGTAGACGTCAGGTACTGCCCACTAGATGTGCACCAGAGCGGCAGATCACGTTTTGAAGAGCATTTATCTTTGGACACTATAGCTTGAAAACCGAGCTTGTCCATTCGACAAAAACTATTTCAGACCTAATCTGAGCACCCTACACTTACGTATTTGAAGAACAGTGTCATGTGGAGACAGGTGAAGCTCTTATGTCCTATTGGCTCTGCATGAGACAATAAACCCACCTGCAATCCATGGTGGCTGAACACCAGTGGGGAGCCGCTGTGTCTCCTCACCTGGATAACAACAACAGTTGCTACTGCTCCACCTCTCCTTTTAATGAGCTCAACACAGCCTTTGAAGAACTCTTGAAATTCTCACTTTGCTTTTTAGGAGACAGGCAAGGCTTTCCAAGGTTTTTTTAAAGGGTGTCTCATTGTAACTGTCTGTTAAATCTCAATTTTTAGAGGTGAGTTTCATTGAACCCTCAACACAGTGATCAAAGGACTTTTTCCACGCTTGATAGGAGTGCCAGCCTTTGACTTGAAGAAGAAGGATAAATGAATTAGTTGGGTGATAGGTTTCTTTCTTTCTTTTAAACACCCAAGCCAGAATCAATCCTTATAGTGATAAGGTTTAGTGTGCTAAATTCCCTTGGCATTGCTAACTTGCTTTTTCTTTATCCTTAAAAAAAACCCAGCAGATATAGCTAATGCTGTGTCGCATCCCACGCACTCATGTTGCTCCTGCAGTCTGTTGCTTTTTCAGATTCACGCACACATTTGCATTTGCAAGCGCCACTATCGCTTTGCAGTAAACACTGCTCATGCCTTTCTCCTAAGAGGATCCAGATGTCTTTCTCTCAGGATGGCGTATTTATTTTTAGGATTTTCTACCCATTGCTGAATAATTGAATATTCTTTGCTTTTGTGTATAACCCTAGGTCCTCATCACAGACATAGCGTTTTGGGGTGAGGACAGTGACAGGGAGTGAAATATATTTGTCTTCCAAAATACAAATTTTATTTTGGTTCTCCTGATTCCGTTAGGTCCCCGCAGACAGATCTATGCTGTCAGTACTTTGCCCATAGAGCTAACTCTGCCTCTGTCAGCCATGTGTTCTCTGATTGCATGTGGTATGTGCAGGTATTTGCTGGCCTTTGGGAGCTGAATAAGAAAAGTATTTTAGTTGTTCAGTAGCTGAAATGGAAAAAAAGAAAAGGAGAGAAGACTTTCAGCTTGTTATTTTTTAGCAAAGGAAGGAACAATCCCGATGAAGGAAAGGGTCAACCTCCACTCGTTGGGAAAGAAGTGATGAGTGAATCTCAATCACAGTAAAGACTGGTGGAGTTCCCAGCAAGGTCAATGATCAGAATATCATCCTGTGAAGTTTTACTGCAAGTTTAGTGAGGCCTGTAAAAGGGTGCATGGATTAGTAAATGCGTCTATTCTTCCTACCCTTTCAGCCCAGTCTTTATGTCATTTACACCTCAAACTTGGCTGTCAGAGCTGTTTCCCAGAGCCATAACAGTGTTGCAGCCATGATGGCCTGAGGATACACTGGGCAGGACTGGTAAGGAGAGATAAATTCTAATGGACCAGCTAATAGTGGCAGGGAAACCAGACAGGCTTTCAGGCACAAGTGCTTCCTCATGTCTCCTCCCATTTGCCAGGGGCTTGTGTTCAGCATCATGGGCTGAGGATGAATGAGGATTTGCATGTCCAGGGCACAAAGTTCCTGCTGAGCAGGGCAAAGGCCCAGCTCCTCAAGCTCAGCTGGGACAGGTAGTCCTCATTATAAGTGAGCAATTCTGTTGCAACCTGGGAAGAACCTTTTTGTTGTTTTTTTTTCTTTTTTTCCTCACATGGTTTCTCAAATCAGGACCCTAATTAGGTTCAGACAGCTACTGGGAGCAGACTCACAAGCAGCCTATTTCTCTTGTTTTGCTGTAGTAAAGAAGAGGGGTTTTAGCAATCAGCAGGCTTTTAGGAAGTATGTGTGGAAACTGTACCTTCCTCAGCCCCACTTGTGTGTGTCTTCTTGGAGGTCTGGAGTTATCACAAGGCAGTGGAAGGTCTAGCAAAATAGTAAAAACAACAGCATTATTAAAAAAGCCATCTGAGTGGTGGCATTGTGCGTAGGGTGATGTATACTTGAATAGAGCTATAAATGCATGTTTATGAATGTACCAGCATAATGCCTGCTAAATGAGAGACATGAGTAAGGAGAAAATCAGGCCAAAAGCTGGTTGCACAGTGGAGGCACTCAAGGACATTGGTTTCACACATGAGACAACTGCAGAAAGGGAGAGAGAGGAAGAATATGTCCATATTACTACATTGTTTGCTACACGCAACCACACGCGAACCTCCAGCAAAAGCTCTGTGGAGCCGTTAGGATTATACATGATCCAGTCATTGCATGGGAAAAGGCTTTTTAAGAACCTGCTATGTGAATGGAAATGCTCTGTAATACACCCTGCTATGCCCTGTGTGCTCTTTGATCCCAGCAGTACCAGAGGGACATGTCTCACCCCTCCTGCACTGTCTCTCTTGGCCCTGGCCCCACACATCTCGTGGGGCTGGCCATGCCACGTCTTCTGCCTGACTTGAACCCTCCATCTCCTCTCCTCCTCTCTTCACAATGTGTTGCAGGAGGAAAATAATCTATTGGAGCTTGGTATTTTGCTGGCTTTTTTTAGAAGGTGATTTGATTTTTGTTGGGCTTTGACCCTTTTGTCTACTCTATAATGCTGACCTGCAGACGGGGAGTTCTTGTAGGAGGAGACTAAGAGGATTATGATGTCCAGTACTGGGCCTTTATCAAGGGGAGTTAGATTGACCTGTCATGCACTGAGCTTTTGTTTGGAAAATATTTATTGTCACTACCAAAGGCCCATGTTTTCCATCCCGCACAGGCGGTGACTCAGCTGGTCTCATGCATGTTGAAGATCAGGGGCTAAATAGGGATTTGATTTATCATGCACTGCTGTATCAGCTGTCAGCTGGTACGCTTGGTTTCCATAAGATCACAACTTGGATCACGTGCCTGGAGCTGGGCAGAGGATTCACATCTGATCCGTCACTGGTTTGTTAGTTTGCGGATGAGGATGTTGTTGAGGTAACGTGGCTTTGGGTGAAGATTTATAACAGGGCAAGTGCCAAAACTACCAGAACTGGGAGCTGATGTTTTCAGTGCATCACTTGTGGATGGAGCTGCCGACAGCCAAATACTTCAGCTGATACACTGATCCCTGTCCCTAATGAAAGCTCTGGCCAGTGCATTTATATGCCAAAGTCAGGGCTCCATCTCCCACCCTCAGTTTTCTTTGAACTGACCCATGCAGAAGCAATTTGCCCCATTTCACTGCACTGGAGCGTCAGCACTGCCACTCGTGCTGCGTTTGGAGGGCAGACTCAGGGCCCCAGAGGAAGGATGTGGGGGTGACAAGGAGCAAGCACAAGGCTCTGGGCTGGTCCAAGTCATACAAGCTCATGCTACCTTCTGCGCATACCAGCAGGAGCAGCTGCTTTAATCCCTGAAATGATTGACTGCAAAACTCACAATTTCCCCCTAACAGTTACAGAGCATGGAAGTTTCAAAGTTAAAATTTGCAAACTAAAAAAGCATCTTAGATACTTATTTTATTATTATTATTAAGTGGTATTGAGGATTATCACATTTGGCTGCATAATAATTCCCCTCAGATGAAGCTTTTTAGCAGTTAATTAGTCAGCGATTTCAAGGAAAATATGTCTAAATGAGGGGTGTCAAACTCATTTTCACCAGGGGCCACATCAGCCTTGCAGTTGCCTTCAAAGGGCAGAACGTAATTTTAGGGCTGTATAAATGTAACTACTCCCATAGCCCATACAGCCCTAAAATTATATTCGGCCCTTTGAAGGGGAGTAGCCATGAAGCTGATGTGGCCCCTGGTGAAAACAAGTTTGACACCCCTGGTCTAAACTGTTGAATATTTACTTACTGGTCCACAAATGTGTTCTATTTTGTAGCTGCTGTTCTAAAAGCCTCAAATTTTTTTTCTTTTAAAAGGTGGAAAAAATCCATTACATCATTTTTTATTTTAATTTTCTATATCTTTATTCAGTGACTGTGGATAGGGAGGGTTTGAGAAGCTGACACACGGCTAGCAAGGAGATCACCAGTGGTAGTGCCCATAGGCTATACAAAGCCTCTTCCACCCAGCCAAGGGGATTCAGGTGCTTCTCCTTGAACTGCTTTTCCCTCCCTGCGTGTCACAGGCAAAGCTCTTCTGGAAGCCTCAGTGTGGCTCCAAAGTTGCTCGGAGCTGAAGAATATGAGAGATCTGCTTCATTCAGTGCCTGAGATCAAAACCATCCAGGTTTTTTAACACCAGCCTCTGAGCCATGTAACAAGCTGCTCCAGCTGGGTCAGCCAGAGCTGTTTAAAGCTGCTGTTTCCTAACAAGCTTTGTAAAACCTTTGCCTGCTTCGAGATGTGCAGGTGAACCGTGCAATATAGAGGCTTGCTTATTTACTAGTGTCTCCCACCAAAACCTGTATCGCAAGAAGAGAGAAAATCACTGGGATTCCTTGGCTCAGAGGAGAAAGCGAACTGTGAGCTGAAAATAGAGGATGTGACCCGATGTTATAAGTATCTACAGATACATCCTCCAAAGCATAGCTGCATTTTTTCAGCTCAGTGTATACTTTTTTGAGATGTTCCTTATCCTTTAGAAGATATCTTCCCTTCTTTCTCCATCCTTCTCCTTTATGCTGAAAAAGGCCACACATTTATCCCTAATACAGATATCACTGAAGGAGCATTGCCAACTTTACAGGCTTCCCTTCTTATTTTTGCCTTCAGACACCAGCTCACAGCAGTGTGATGAGTGGGTGCTAATTACGGAGAACTACATTTCAACAACAGAGCCTTACTGCCGGTGAATACAGAAAAATTGCTTGTTAGAGCAGCGTGGTATTTAGTAAGATTGGCTTCTCTAGATATTGACATTCTGGCATTAATGCAGACTGGCAGTGTAACACTCAAATAAAACGATCTCAAGATAATATACGCAGGAGGAGTTGTACAACTGTTGTCCAACCTGCAGGATTTGCTGGGCATTTCTCCCAGGGGCTCCCACAAAAAGCCCCATCCTTGGATTTCAGTAACTTACATATACAGTTTATTTGATTTTTTTTTTTTTTTTTAAATAAGACAGTCTTCATGGGGCATGGTGCATCATACATGTGATTTATTTCTCTGCAATGAAACACGCTGTGCTTGATTATTTTCCCAGACATCCAGCTTTTAACTGCATTTTTGGTGTGACTGTGCTGTGTCCGTGATGCAGGTGGCATGGCTATCTGCTTGATGGCTCTCTGTGCACAGCGAGGTGTGTGTGATGTTAAAGCCACCCTGGAAAATGCACTGTTTGTACCTGCTGCACAGAATAACATGATAAAGGAAGCTCAGTGAAAGCTGTTGTTTGAACACAAAAACACCCTGGAAGCTTTAGGTGCCTCGTTATAACGGAGGGAGACTGTGGGTTGGCAGAAGACTTCAGCACCAAGGTTCTCCTGTGCGGTTTTACAAGGGGCAAACACAGAGGCTGCAGTTTGGGTTCACGGCACTGCACGCAGAGGTGCCTTTGCTTGGATGTGGCTCCCTGGCCCTCCCCCTGCAGCAGCAGGGCCATCTCCAGCTGAGCTTCTTGCTCGGCTTTGCAGAGCTGCCCATGTCTCAAAAGCTGTGTGGGGAGAGCCAGCAGCTCCGCCGGGCACATGGGCTGGTGCCTGGGGCTGTGCAGCTGCAGGACCCACAGCCACGGAGAATTCCTCCATCCCACGTCCTCCTCACTTCCACCTCTGAGCTTACATCAGAAATAACCACTCCAGTGGGCTAACATAACTGATATAAACACAGACAGAAAGGACATAACTGTTTAGCAGACAGCAGCGCTCATCTATCCACACATTCCAAAGTTTCCTCTTCTGCAACCCTCCGGGCTCCCCTTTGACTTGAACACCAGCTTTTTCTAATTAGCTCAGCTTTATCTAATTAGCACCCGAATGGGAGTGCCTCTCTCAGCTGCCTCTGAGCTTGCAAAGAGCCCAGAGCTCAGGATTTATGTGGAAGAGCATGGGAGAGCTTTTTCCAGGGATTTGTATAGAGTTCCCTCACCTTTCTGCACTGGAGAGATGTGTGTGTCCTGGTACTGGTTTTAACTTTGTTGGTTAATACAGAAGACAGATAATAGCTGCACCAAATTGCTACTGTCTCATCTAACCTGTTTCTTTCCTGTGAGTTTACTGTGTGTGTATTTTTTTTAATAATGGTCATGGTATTTTGCCCATAGTTTGCCTTGGGAAATAGAGTGTGTCCTACATCTATATCTATTTTAAGATTCTGCTCTCTTGCCTGCTACCAGCTGAGGACATGGCTGGAAGGAATGATGGTTTTATGTTATAAGAGGAAACACTGGATGTTTCTAGGGAGCCTGTAATTGTGAGATCCTCTATGTTTATAACCTAGAATATTATGCTCTAAGGGATAGTACTCATCTGACTTTAGTATTTTAAGATTCGGCACTCCGGTTTAACTGAGTTGAATAAGATCTATTTGCAGATAATAGAGAGGCATGCACTGAAAGCAGATTATTGTGTTTCTAATATTTGTATTAAGTTAAGAAGTGTATGTTCTTGTGTTTTTTGTTTTTTTTGTTAGGGCTGCTCAGACTTACTTGGATTTTGAGGGGCTAGTAGAGATTACGTTATCTAATGATAAAAAAATGTATGCTTAGTGCAGCGCAGTGAAAAGGAATTGGGATTTACCCCTCTAGATGGTTTAGACACTTCATGATTCTGCTGCTCTGTAGAAGCCAGCAGAGCCCCACAGAGCAGTGGTGTTTGTGGGTAGCAAACATGGTCTCAAGTCAAGGTGCATCTACATGGTTTCCCTTTTCCCAGTGTTGTGCCAAGGGGAGACTGAAGTGAGCTCCTGGTTCGTTGCGGTCGGTGATGAATACCTGCGGTACAGTCACGTTAACATTTTTCATATTATAAGTGCCTGTGTGGGGCTCATACTTGGAGCTGGAACTGCCCAGTGGTATGTCCAGATTAAAGCAGCTGAGGGTTGCATGCCTTTTCCTCACAGTTAAAACCACCAGAAAGAGCCGCTTCTTGTCGGAAAAGCACAAGGATCAATTTCAACTGCGTGGAAACAAAGAAGGTTTTGGAGCAGGAACGTTTACAGATGCTTTTCTTAATGTCGTACCTCTTATGTTCATGCCTGTGAGGGTCTCTGAGCCTGCAGCTCTCCTGCTCAAACACTGGATCATTATCATCCTGGTTGCTTAGTTGTGTTCCCACATGTGCAGGGTTTTTTGAGTGGGCTGATTAGCATTGGTTTAGCTAAATCCCAGTTTCAGAATCAGAACTGACTCCAGATGGGAGTCCAGGGATCTGCCCCCCGGTGTGTGCACTGGCCTCATCCTGGAAGGTTTTATGCCCTTGGAGCTGGAAGCCATGGGTGCTCTCCTGCCACTGCTCTGGGTGCGCAGTCTTAGCTGATGTGCTTTGCAAACGCTGCTCTGCTGCATGGCATGGTGCTTGTGTTCGCAGATGCAACTAGAAAAGATTATAAAAACAAACAAAAAAACCCCAAAACATAACCAAAAAACCCACAAACCCCAAACAGACAACAACAACAACAAAGTAAAAAACAAGCAAAACACAACCTAAAAAAAATCCAAACCAAAACACTCAAACCACAGCCAAAAAATCCCCCCAAAACTTTATAGCTAGAGATGGGTCAAGAGGAATGCCAGGGCAAGTGCTGTGTTGTCTCTGGACACTTTTGTGTTTTTTGTGGTGTGGCCTGTGTGAAAAGAGGGACAAGAAGACATAATGTGAGCCAAAGATGAGCAACTACTTGGTAAACCTGGCGTAAGTTGTTCCGTGGATTAGGGTGGGCTTTTTCTAATGTGTNCTAAAAAAAATCCAAACCAAAACACTCAAACCACAGCCAAAAAATCCCCCCAAAACTTTATAGCTAGAGATGGGTCAAGAGGAATGCCAGGGCAAGTGCTGTGTTGTCTCTGGACACTTTTGTGTTTTTTGTGGTGTGGCCTGTGTGAAAAGAGGGACAAGAATACACAAATGTGAGCCCAAAGATGAGCAGCTACTTGGTAAACCTGGCATAAGTTGTTCTGTGGATTAGGGTGGGGTTTTTCTAATGTGCTTCTCTGTTGGTTAAGCAGCTCTTTGCTTCACAAGAGCTGAATGGTTGGTGGGTCAGACCTAATTGTGAGAAACTGTGGTGTGAGGTTGCTGCTCGTGTGCCTGGTTTAAAGGCCCAAAATGCTTCCCCCTTCCCTTGCTCCCGGTTCACCTGAATATGTGGTGACCCAACTGTTCTTTTGTCTGCGCTGATGGACAAATCTGTCTTCCTGGGCTTAAGCCAACGCACTGGGAATTGTGGGGAAGGATCATACTGGTTTTAGTGGGCTTGTCCTGATGCGTAGAGAGCATAGAGGGTAAGGAAGAGTGCTAAGAGTATGATCAGGCACGGTGGTTTGGAGGGGAAACAGCCAATATTGGTGTTGTCCTGTGCTGCATCAAGCTGGTTGTGAGTTAAAGTAACACCCACGTGTCTCTCCAGGATTCACTGGTCGTGTCTTAACCGGTAACACTTGGTGCTCTGAGTGGTCTCTCACTGTGTTCAGCAATTCTTCTGTTTCCTCTTGGGAGGTCCAAAACCACTTGCAAACCTGAAGCTCAGCTCTGAAATTGAAGAGGAGGGGAACTTTTTCAGTCAGTTTTATATCCACTTCCATCTAATATTTAAGATGCAGCATAAAAGTTAGCGTTTATGCGGTAGTACTGAGGAGTGAATTTTGTATTGATTTAAAAATAAGTCATTTTTAGGTTACTATTTTATGCATCAGAAAATGGCCTGTGCTGTATTTTATTAATATACATCATTAATTTATTCTTGGCATTAGGCTAGTAAAAGCACTTAATTCATTGCCCTGTCCTTAAAGTTGGACAAGTGAGATATTAATAAAATCATGATGAGGAGCAGAGTCATTTTGGAACAGCTGTAGTTCCACATTGTTTTCTTCGAACAATTCTCCCTTCGGGGGTCACTTGCATCTCCAACTGGGTCGGCACAACTGCAGTGAGTCTGGAGGTGCTGGACTTGCTGGCTGGAAGCTGCAGGTCTGAAATTTGGCACCCAGGGCACCCACACAGAGAGTGGGAGACCCAAATAGTTGCTAAAGCAGTAGATTTGGGTTGTGGAAAAGGGATGGGGTGGGAATCTCTTGCATCCTGGTGGGGTAAGAGCGTGAGCCTGTGGGCAGCCAGAGATGCAAAGTACTTGTGCTTCAGGCAGGCCTCCAAGGCAAAGGACCTCCATTTCAGTCCCTGTTCATATGCTGGTTTATTTATAAGCTATTAAAGATGTATAAAGTGATTTCTGGAGCAGGCAATGGAGCTTGTGTCTCTGTTTCCAAGTGTGCGGACTGACTGACCGGTTACAGACTCCTGCTTGCTTTCCTGCATGTTTTTTGTGTCAGATCCTCCCACATTGGACACTGTTGTCATTTAATTGGCATAAAGATTGAACCTTTGCAGGATATGGCTTAGCTAAAGTGATGAGCAGTACAACATATAGTGTGGGTTTTTTTGTTTTGTTTTCTTCCTGGTGTTTTTATCTGCAAGAAAATGCACCCTGGTAAACAGCCACTCTTTCTGTGCAGGGTGTTTCACATGATGCTTTCCAATGGAACTGCTGGTAGCTGTATTCATGCTGACTAGAGATGGCTCCATCTCTGCCAGCTTTGTGGGCAAGTGACACACACTAGTTTAAGGGCTCTTCTCCTTCAACTTTTCCTTGCAAAAGAGCAGCGATTTCAGCAGTAAATGCGTATTCTTCCCCTCTAGAATTATTTTTCTGCTCACAGCCTGCTTGCTTATGGCATCTTGGAAATGAGTTTCGTTTTCATTTGTTTGTAAATTCAGTTAAAAGGAAAACATAAACAGAGGATATGCTGCACCTGAAGAGTGTACTTGTTCTTTTCTGGCAGGAATGTAATGTACACAAATGTGTGGTATTGTAGCAAGGCTGCCTAAAAAACAAACACAACAACAAAACAACATCAAAAAACCCACACAGACACAAAAACCAAAACAACACCCTCACCCCAAAGAACCGACCACCACCAACAATAAAACAATAAAAAAACAATGTAACAAGAACCACTTTGGCATCATGATTCTTCTGAGTTATTTGCCGAGGTCTGTTGTTGCACAGATGCTAAGGTGTGACATCCGAGTTGGACTGACGGTGCTTTCAGCTATCCTCTCCTTCTTAGTTCAAGAAATACAGCATCATGACAAATGGCATTGTTTTAAAGGCTTGAAGAATGCACTGCGCAAAATACTGATGAACCCTGAACCTTAAAAAAGGCATTTTGTAAACTGGTCTTTCAAATTCGTTTCAGTCTGCAGGATCCTTAGCATCGCTTACAGCTGGGTGTGTGACATGTAGAGAAGTGCTGCAGATGTGCCACTGGGAACAGCCAATAGAAGATCATTTTAAGCTCTTAGGTATATGAGGGTGAGTGAGACAAGTAAGGCATATTATGATCATGTGGTTTTATTGTTGTAAAAACAATTGTAGTAAAAGTTACGGTAATCCCTGGTGTTCCGCTCCAGAGCCCCTTGAAGTCTGCATAATGGCTTAATCGAATTTTAGCAGCCTTTGAATCAGGTTTCCTATTATAAGACTGTACTGATCAAAACCTGGTGCTCCAAAGCTGCCGTCAGAAATCTCTCTCGCTGTTCTCTTCCTATTCTCCTGGCAGCCACAAACACTGGCACAATCAGCATCTAGAAAGTTTTCTTAGATCTACTGATGAAAAGGACTGTGTAAGAGCTAGAAACTATTATTCTGCTATCACATGTCAGGTTAGTGGGTTACAAAGTCTGTGCTACAGAGAGGAGCTTGCTGCCTTGGATGTCTGTGTGAACCCATTCACCTTCACTTCTAAGCTATGATGATTGAGTTTTCTGTTTTTGGGGAAAAGGCTATTATAATCACTCTTTGACTAAGCTCAATATCCCCCTATCCATTGCTGCTGCTTTGTCTGAACACGAGAGCAATACCCTAAAAGAGGTTTTTAAATTTGAAAACTTGCCTATTTGAAGACCTTGGGTCTATTTGGAAAACAGTGCTGTGACAGATCTGTGCAAACCCCCAGCGCTGTTTGCTCTGTGGCTGTATGGATTCCTCCTGCTGAAGGCAGCCACTTGCACACAGGAGCGAAGGGGCTCACAGAAGACACCCATTTTTGTGACTCGAGGTGGCCGTTCACTCCCTTGGTCTCACAGTGTGGCTTTGGGCGTGTCATTTACATTTTCAGTCTCCTGGTTTGCCACTTATAAAATGGCAAGAGTAACTACTTGTCTGGCCTGGCCCTGTGCAGGGTCACTCTTTCCAGCAAGGATGCTCTGCCCAGTGAGCACAGCACCAGACTGCTGGTGAGGTGACTGTCCCTGCTCTGACATACCCAGAGTGCTCCATGGCTTCAGGGGAGAGCTTATCATGCTCTGCAACTGCCTGAAAGGAGGTTGTAGCAAGGTGGGTGTTGGTTTGTTCTCCCAAGTAGCAAGTGATGAGATGAGAGGAAATGGCCTTAAGTTGCAGCAGGAAAGGTTCAGATTGGATATTAGGAAAAATTTCTTCATGGAAAGTGCTGCTGAGCATTGTAACAGGCTGTCCAGGGCAGCGGTGGAGTCACCATCCCTGGAACGGTTTAAAAGACACAGAGATGAGGCTCTTAGGGACATGATTTAGTGCCAGAGTTAGGCACTTGATCTTGATGGTTTCTTCCAACCAAAATGATTCTATGATTCTCTGATTCTACAAAAGGGAGACAAACCTGCAGCCTTGTGGAGTTGCTACTCTCCACAAACCAGGGCGCGGTGCACGGTATTGTGCAGTGCTTGAGCTGTTTGTGTGCAGCCTGAGGGAGTGAATCACTCTGCATTTCCTTCACTGAACAGCAGGCTCTTAGTTTGGTGTGTTGTGGGTTTTTGTTATGGGGGAGGTGTGCCTTTATTTTTCGTGTGGGTTTTTTT
>VWYH01008202.1:1005050-1015807 GCA_013399365.1 Pampusana beccarii | reverse complement strand
GCCGGGCCAGCGCCGGGTCAACAGAACATCCCATTCTAACCATGGGGCAGNTGCTGGCTCTTGGTTACTTGGTGTCCACCAGGGCCTCAGGACCTTTTGTGCCATGCTGGTTTCCAGCAGCTTTGCCAAGCTGCTTTGTCTCACGAATCTGTGTGCATGTGTCCCAAGATGCTTTGTGCCCATACTGGTGCCATCCACAGTCAGTCCCATTCTATTTCTGCAGGTCTTCCAGTGCCACTGTTGTGAGGACGAGGAGGATGTGTTTCCTCCAGCCAAAGCTGTGGTCTGGGTGGAAAGGCTCTCTCTTTTTATGGGACAGGGAGACAGGGCATGCAGCCTGGCGACAGGGTCCAAAGATGGAGTTCCCACATAACCTCTTTTTTCCATATCTCCAGCTCTTTCATGGCAACTTAGTTCTTCACATAACATCTGGGTAAAAGGTGGTGGTGGGTACTCTCTACTACACCCCAGCCTCTAAATCATTGCGGGGAAACTCCAAGAAGCACAGCAGACCAGAATAGTGAAGCCCAGGGGGTTGCAGACACATCCTGCCCACTTCCCACTCTTCCTGGGATGCTTTAGGCAGTTGGTAGAGAGAAGAAATCCGTCCTTCTGCCTGCCCGAGCCAGTCCTGTTGTCTCTTTGGCTCCAGATGTATAAAGCTAAGTCATGAGAAGCTAAAAGCCAAAACCCAAGCTCTCGTGACATTTTGTGGAAGGGAAGGAAGGGAGGGAGGAATGAAAGGAAGGAAGAAAGGAAAGAAAGAAGGGGAGGAGGGAGATAGAGTGAGTAGGACTCTCTGTGTGCGCTCTAAGGGTAGTGGTAGGAAAGAGTTTCCAGGACTTTAAGACCTCCTCCTCATGCAATGTGGTATTTGCAGAGATACACGTCTGAAGAAGGACGTACTGAATGGCTGAAAAATGAGATAGGGGAGCACACACTGATTTTATCTTAGCACCTGCCACTGGCATTTTACAAGGGCTTCCGGACACCATTTTTAGCTCCACCTTCCCATCAGTCCCATGGCACGTTTTGTGCTTCAAAACAAAGCTTCACAACTTCCTGCTGCAAGAGAAAGGCAACATCAGAATGACGTCTCAGGCACAAGTCTGGACCTTCTTGTCACTCAACAGCTGAGCAGAGGACTAATGGGAAGGTAGAGGAGATCAAAGGATGATTGGGGCCTGTCTCTATCCAAGGTGTCTGTTCCCTAGCAGCCTGTGCGTTCTGTCATTGACAGCATTGACAGCTGCCCTCTGAGTAAGCCAAGACCTTGAAAGGACTTGAAATGAATAAATTCCCAGGTGCTATTTAAGAAGGGAAATATACTTTTGGTAACTTCTGGAATAATTTGATGTAGGAGAATGCATTATTTATGCATGACCACAGCTTTTGCAAATGATCAAAGGTTGCTCTTCACAGTGAAAAAGCAGCTGAGCCCTCTTGTATTTGACACCTGTGAGAGTCAAGTTCTGTTCTTTGCACACAAGGTACTTTATGGGGTGGTGGCCAACTCTCTGAGTGACTTCGGACTTTTGGAAGTTCTGTTGCTCTCTTGACACTGCAAACAAACTATAGCACCTGCCGAAAAGCAGTCACAGACATTTCTAGCTTCTCAGGAGACCTTCCGGCTGAGGTGGGAAGGGCTGCTCTTCGCCTTCTTAAGAGCTTCACAAGCCAAAAGACATGCTGACATTTGTCCTGATTCCAGCTACAGTAGCAACCAATGGGTCCTGCAGCTTGAGGGGCTCCCCGTGACATTACTGGTTATGGTGGCCTGACACAGAGAATTGTTATTTAGCAACAATTAAAGCTACCTTGTAAAAACTGTTTTTCTTGTTGCCTGGCAGTTTATTTTGGAGCCTTTCCAAAGGACAGCTAGAATGCGTCCATCACAAATCGTTGCTGTAGTAGAAGGGGACAGCTTTGGATCCTGTCACTGCTGTGCTTCCTGCTGCCACAAGTGCAGTGGCTGAGCTGGCTGCAGCCAGTGGGGTCGTCTCCTCTTCAGAAGGAAAAAAACATGAAACAGAAGATGGAAAAAGCAAAGTTAATGGCTGAGCAATCTGTTGTATCAGAAGAACACAGAGCTGAGCTCCATTCCCATGAATGCCTTAGCTAAGTACCCTTGAAATGTGGCTTTTATGATATGTCAGGAAGAGATGGTATGGAAATTAATAAGTAGAAATTAACGAAGGAAGGATAATTTAGTCTGCCCATCACCTAAAAATGTAGCATTGCTGCTATATTACTAATATTTTATATTGTTTTCTGGGGTGAAAGACTGTAATTTCTAGGTTAGAGTAGAATAGAATATTTCAGTTGGAAGGGACCTACAATGACCACGTCGTCCAACTGCCTGACCACTTTGGGGCTGACCAAAAGCTAAAGCATGTTATTAAGGGCACTGTCCTAATGCCTCTTAAACACTGACAGGCTTGGGGCATCGACCACCTCTCTAGGAAGACTGCTCCAGTGTTCAACTACCCTCTTGGTCAAGAAATATTTCCTAGTGTCAAGTCTGAACCTCCCCAGACACAGTTTTGAACCATTTCTACATGTCCTGGCAGTGGGAAGCGGGGAGAAGAGATCAGCACCTCCTTCTCCATGTCCCCTCCTCAAGAGGCTGTAGAGAGCAATGAGGTCACTCCTCAGCCTTTTCTCCAAACTAGAAAATCCCACAGTCCTCAGCCATTCCTCATAGGACATTCCTTCCAGCCCCTTCACCAGCTTTGTTGTCCTCCTCTGGACACATTCAAGTATTTCAGCATCCTTTTTAAATTCTGAGGCCCAGAACTGCACACACTACTCAAAGTCCTTTTTGGTAATTGTTTAATTGTAAAATTTGGGGCATTTTCAATCAAAGTCAATCACTATGGCAGTAGGGCTACTCTAGGGATGAATACGCCAAACGAAAAGATTCCTGTAGGCTTCCACTGGCTTCAACAGAACTACGCTAGGGTGTAATATAGACATAAGTTATACTATATATATGTTTTGCATTTCTGAACATGATCATCCTGCAGTGTCAGCACAGGAATATGTGCTCAAAATATAACAAATTCAGGAGCATATCCAGAATACAGTATAAGTAATATTCTCCCTAACTTATCTTGATGCCAACCAAAATAATTCTATTTGTGGAGCTTTCCTGAGCTAATGCCTTTGGGACCTGAAATTCAAGCCTAGCCAATAGCATCTATAAGAGTAATTTCAAATACAAATAAACATTATTAATAATCTGACTACTCACAATCAGTTCTGCAAAGAACACTGACTTTAGGAAAAGATTTGAAGGAACATGTATGGCACAATTTTAAAAAGGCATTGGCATGACAGAAAAGAAAAAAATAGCTGGTTTCATTTACCTCTGTCATAAAATCTATTTACACTTTTGTGAGGCCAAAACTTGCTGGTTAATTTTCCATTCATTTCTTAGGGCTGTAACTTATGTCACAGGGAGTAACAAAAGGACCAAACTTTGAAGAGCAAGTGCAGTATTTAACTGTGCTTATCCAAGAGGCCAAGACCAAGACAATAATGCCACACATCCCTTGCAAATGTCCACTTTTGGAAAGAGTGACCCATAAGTGACCTTGGCTCCTGCTCTCACAAATCCCACAGAGAAGCCAGTTTAGGCAAAACCAAAGGCATAGGAGTGAGTCTTTCAGTATCACAAAGCCATCACACAGATTATCCATTTCAATTTTCTTCAGGGAATTCTCAGAAAACCTTCACACAAATTCTGCTGCAGGAAAGCCATGTGACTCTCTTGTCTTAACAGAATAAGTAATAGAAATTATTATCAGAGGGCAACAAGGCACTTTCTGATCATTTTCTCTACAAAGTCAGGAACATCTAAGTGGTATGAGAAATTATAACAACTAAGAAAAATAAGAAATTACGACAGAGCTGAGATTTGAGAAGTTCTAAGTTTCTAAAAAGTTGGAGAGAATTTGTATATCCTTTGTGTCTTTAAAAAGCGTTTTTAATACAAATATATCTGAAAATTACTGAGAAAATATATGATCTGAAGTTAGAATATGAATATAGTAACATGCTTAAAGACACTTTCTAATACTATACGAAAGTGAATCAAGCTTTTTGACTATATCTGAATTCTGATAAGCTTCACTTTCCCCAGTGGCTGAAGAAGAAAATGCAAAAATACTCTCTAAAAGGTGTTTAAAATGCTAAAATACTATACCAGCCATTCACAAAATTATGAACAGATCTTTTTTCTTTATAAAATTGATTAAAACATCCAGTTCTTAATTTTCCCTTAATTAAATCTTATTTAAAAAAAAAAAAAAGGAGGAAAAACATATTCTGCAATACGTCTCCTAAAAACAACTGTGGGGGTTTTTCTTCTGTGAAATAATCCAAGTCGCCTCTCCAGCATGACCGCGATGTCCGTGCTCCCTCTTCTGGCTCCGCAGCAGCATTGACCTCACAGCACATCCTGACCGTGTGATGTCACGGCTGTGACGTCACGGCTGTGGCATCTGCGCAGCAGGGAGAAACACAACGTCACCGTCCCGCTCCAGCTTCCCTAAAGAGAAAAAAATAAAAGTTGCTTCAAATGGAAATGAAAATGGTAAAAAAAAAAGTTAAAAAATGTTTCCAAATGCCCTGAAAGGTTTTTTTCCAAGATCTGGCAGTTGAAAAATATAAAAATGCCTTGCACAATGGGCAACAGCACTTTTTCAAGATTTGTAATACTACAGTAATGTTTAATAATCAAATCAGTTATAGAAATCCCTTTTTTTGTGGTGGGCAACCTGTAAACTTTTAAATGTAAGCTTATCTAATAAATTGTTCACAAAGAAGATTTAAATAACCTTTTTAATGTCCAGATTAGAGACTTTTTAATTGTCTAATTGTAAACCAAATAATTCCCCCTAAAAAAACAGTAATAGAAATACAAAACAGATAGCCTCATCCTCTCAGAATGTACATTAATTTGTATGTTTCTGTAGGACGAACTCATACAACCAAGACTTCGCAGCTTCCCCATATGTGATTCTCTATACAGCAGCCTGTTGTAAAGAATAGTGTAAACAATACAACCTTCCAAATGACAGAAGGCATATTTTAAAATTCTTTGACAGTGTTTCTCATATGTTGAACATAAAGCTCTTACATCTGCAGTATGAAGCCATCTTTGCTGAGTTAGCCGCATGTCTTGTCAGAGTAGTCTTAACAATGGCTGGCATTCAGTTTTAGCTTAAGAGACTATTTATTTTCTTGTTGAAACTGAATTAGTGGTTTCAAGATAAAGGGATAAAGTACATTCTGCCACTTGTGATTATTGTTTTCATTTGCTGCAAGTTTGATTATGACCTTAGATAGCAGAGCCATCTCAGAGGCAAAGGAGGTTCATACTAGACATGAGGAAGACTTTTTTACAGTGAGGGTGGTGAAACACTGGCCCAGGTTGCCCAGAGAGGTGGTGGATGCCCCATCCCTGGAGACATTCAAGGCCAGGCTAGACGGGGCTCTGAGCAACCTGATCTAGTTGAAGGTGTCCCTGCTCATTGCAGGGGGGTTGGACTAGATGGCCTTTAAAGTTCCCTTCCAACCCAAACTATTCCCTGAGTCTGTGATTCTATACTGTGGCTCAGGAATGTATAACCTCCAGCGTGGTGCATTTGCACAAATACTGGCATGAAAAAATATTTTTTCTCTACGCTTGTTCAATTTAACAAGAAGGTGGGCTGGGTATAAGGTAGCAGAAAGGGCAAGATCAACATCCCGCTTGCTTCTTCCTATGGTTTGTGTATGACTAACATCTGAAATTGAAAGGATACTGTGTCTTCTATTTCTGCACAGCATTTGCATAGCAAAATACACTAAACAGGGCCAACTCAAAATCTGCCACTCCAGGAGTCAGCAGTCCACGTGCTGTGCAATGTGGCCCAAAACTGCAGGCTTATGGTCCAAAATGGGTCAGAGCATTAGCTGGTGTCTAACACGCACAGCAGACGGGAGTTTGGAAATAACATTTGGGGTGGGCCTACTTAATTACTAGGAAGCCGGTGCCTCTTCCCTAGCAGTAAATCCCCCACACAAACCACGTGCTTCACGGCATGGAAGCTGAGCCCGCAGTGCCATCATCAGTGTCTCCGCTGCCTCCAGCCTCGGCCAGGCTCATGGAGCCCCCGTGTTCCCTCAAGGCACAGGGGCCTCACAGCTGCCTCCATCACAGCGGTTTGCCCAAGGGAATTGGGTAATGTGGGGAGCCGCCTACCCCCAGCGCAGGCACAAATCCAGGTGTGGCTCTGCCCTGTAATCGCTTGTTCACGCAGACCAGAATGACACAGTTAGTACGTGCTGACTGCACTAGGATTTCTGGAAGATGAAGCTCTGCTGGTTGGTGTCATAGGGGCAGAGTTATGAGCTATGTCTTTCCTTTCCTGCTTCACTGCATTTTGGGAAGAAGAGGAGGTATTAATTACGCCGTGGGCCCTTTCCCAGTCATCCTTCCCACAGGCACAAGCAGGGGTTAAGCTTCGTTTTGCTGCCATTGGCAAAGTGGGGCAATCCTGTCCCTGCCTTAGCATAGCCTAATGAGCAAGTACACAACAAGCTGTCCCCACTTCAGTACAAGCTAATGAAGTTCCACAACATGAGCACCTTGTATTACAAAACTGACCCACTTTATTTTTTAAAACACAAGGCCATTCAGAGATAAAAAATATCGGCTTAGCGTAGCGTGACTTCAGAAGTGTGGTGTTGTTCAATATCCACTACTGGTAATGTCTCTATATTTAAACAGTAATAAAAAACACAGAGTTTGTGGATTTGACTTTTGACTGCAAGAACTTGTTCTGACCCTGGCTTTCAAGAAAACCTGTTAAACAACTGTTATGTCAGTTCAAAACAGCAATGCTCAATTCTGTGAATCGCAATCTCACACTAAATGCTACAGGCACTAGCTACAAATACTTAAAACACCTGTGGCTTTGGGAAGCTCTGCCAAAAGCCCTTCACAGAATTGTGGGATGGTTGAGGTTGGAAGGGACCTCTGGAGGTCATCTGGTCCAAACCCCCTCCTCAAGCAGACCCACTGAGGGCCCTTTTCTCCAGCTGTATCACCTGTCTTCCTCCTGCAAAAACAGAAAGCAGGAGCGGCACACAATCCCATACCTTAGACCTGTTGTATAGAAAGACCATGGTCACAAAAGTCATGAAATGTTCACAGCATATTCTGTGATTAAATTTTTGTGGTTTTTAAGACCTGAATCTGCTCTGAGAGCTTTTACAGGCCCTATTTTTTAAGTGGCCATGGCTCAGTTGGATTCAATTCACTATGCAGGAGTCAACACTAGAAAAGCGAAGACTAGACATTCATCTAAACATTGATCCTTGTGAGGCACAGTCAAGTCAATACGATGTATGGATATCCAAGAAAATGTAAGCTTCCAAGGAAAAATCTTCAACACTTAAAACCTGCAGCTTTACACATTGACAGAGATTGTTTGTGAGCAGAAGTCCAAGGGCTTTGGAGAGGAGTAGGCGGAAATAAAATCTCAGAAATGATAGGAAGGATTGATATCTCTGTCTTGGCTGGCAACATGCAGCTCTCACATGAGTAGGTGAAACAATAAAAACGTGAATAAATACAAACCATTATTTTTAGATGCCAAAGGTCACTAAATTAAATTAGATAAGACTAATGCAAACTAAGCACACACCAAACCTATGAACTTTGGGAGTTACTATATATGAAAACATCTATACCACTCTGAATAAGTTAACTATGTTTTTATAAGCCAAAAGGCTGTTATGAATTAGTAATTCTGATGCATGAATAAATAACAGAATTAGATTTATATTACTTGATTAACCTAACAATTTGTTTATATTTTAAGACTACTGATGTTAAAATGCACTTTTTGTATTACTCCAAATAATACGTATGTCTGGTTTTGCATTTTTGAGGCTCCTATCAAGTGTTTAGTATCCATAGATCATATACATGATACAGAATATCACTGTCATTTTTCAACAGGAACTAATTTTTTAAATTAAGGTGTTAAATAGAAACCTGAGGAGAGCATGTTCAATTCTTCTTTTGCTGCTTTCCAGTCTTTTCAAAGATTCATTCTTTTCCTTAGTATCTTCTTCAGGGGTTTACCTGTACAGGTAGGGGTTAAATTTAGGGTATATTTTATTTTCCCTTGGACAGTTTATGAATTTTTCATCAAATAGCTACAGGAGAAATAGAAATATATTTGTCTCACAGAAATATGACATTGTAGAAGTTAATAATTACTTTGACCATTTGCACAGATTGTCCATTATGTTGCATTAAATGAAACATGATCTTCAGAATTTTTGTCAGTTAAAGTAGTCATTTCAGGTGTGACTATTCTTTATTTTGCGGTTTTAAAATTGTTATTAAGAACCTAAAGATGTTGTGTCTTAAATAGAAACCACCTTATGTATAGAAGCCACTTTACATTTTAGAAGAAATTGCTTCCTCAGATCTAATAAATAGTTTCACTTTGTACTCCTCTAATCCCTGCTGTGAAATGAAATAAAAATTGTTTCAAAGATACTACAGAACATTGCGGTCACATCTGAAGATGCAGAATCAAAATCTTAAGATTTCAAGCCTGCAAACTCTAGAACGGGGAATGTCAGCAGCTTTTATTTATTTTTTTATTTATTTTACTCACTCTTGAATATCGCCACAGAAGGGTGATAATAGCATACTTCTATCAACACAGTAATGTTCAAAAGCTACCACATGCAGACAAGTCTTATCCAGTGCATGAAATGTTTTTGTAAAATCCTTTTGCTGATCATAAATTTAATCTACTTACAAACACTGTGCTTCTGGATGGCTGGAAACCAGTATAGAAAACAAAATGTCAAACACAGAGAAGTTGGTACCATGATTATATCCATACATTTTATGCAGGGAAGACTTAGAAGCTGTGTTTTCTTGCTGGCCATTGTATATTCAAGGATCAAAGGTAGTTACAAAGATGAGAATGAAGTGGACTGACACAGTGCTTGCCTGAATTATTTCCTCTAGACAACGGCTTTTGCAAAGGATTAAGTGCCAGATTCAAAACCAAATTTAGATTCTTATCACAATTCCTAATTTCTATGTGCCTGTCCCTTCAAAGTCTCATCAGAATCACAAGCTTAGTGACCCTTTTTACTTGTTCAGGGGGAGTTAAGTTACAAGTTGGTGACTGTGAGCCAAAGACTTTTTAGATGGCTACACAACTGTCTCCAGACAATTTCTGTCTACTGACTGGACATGCTGTTCACTCTTGAACATGCAAGCAAACCAAAATATATCTTGTAATTGGTAAGTCCTCACTGCAGTACCTGTTAAACTGGCAGTTTATTTGGTTGGCTTGCTAGACTCCCCAGGTTTCAACCAACTTTCAAGGATGATAATCAAGCCACAGATGATCACGTGCAGGCAGCCATAGCCTCCTACAGCTCTTATTTAGCTGTCTCAGATACTGGATATCTTGGCAGTCTCTCTGCTGAGATCGGGTGCTTCTCAGTGGCATGAAAAACTGTAAATAAAGGTCATAATTGTCTATGACCCTTGTTCTGTTACAGATACAGCCAAGTAAAGCTCAGTTTTTCAAACCAAAGTATGAGCAGTTCATGGTGGTTTCCCATGGAATCATAGAATGTCCTAAGTTGGAAAGGACTCACAAGAATCATCAAGTCCAGCTCCTGTCCCTGCATATGACTACCCTGTGGGGGACTACGGTGTGTCCGTGGATTCCCTGATGGAGGGCATGGGAACAGAAATTAGCCTTGAAGATATTAAGGTCTACCCGTCAGAAAGATGGGAGTGAAGGAGTATCCAGAGATATTAAGGTGTCCCCACGAGAGGAGAAGGGAGTAAAAGAGTAACATTGATGATAGCAAAATTAGCCAATGAGATGTTACTGCTGCAACTTGTAACCAATAGCAAAAAGACACTTGAGCTGGTAAAGACTATATAAAAAGGCATTTCTGGCAATAAATGGAGACTGCTGTTTGTACTTAAGAACTTGGTCTATGTCGTTTGTCCGTCTCAACCGCGACACAACCCCACAGTTCACACCATGTGTCTGAGGGCCTCGTCCAGTCTCTTGTTGAACACCGTCAGGTTTGGGGCCGTGACACCTCCCTGGGGAGCCCGTTCCAGTGCTCTGGGCAGGATGAAAGTGGGGACGGATCTTGAAGGAGTTTCCACACCATGACAACAGGCAGGCACTCCCCTTATAGCCAAACATGTCTTCTTCACCCCTGCTCTCCAGGGGTCCCTCTGCTGTTATCCTGACTCCATGTTGACAAGTCATCCAAGACCACAGTCACCATTTAATCTAAGCTGATTACCTAAGTAATGGCATGGCTCTGTTGCCAACTCCCATGTTTTGAGAGGAATTTTTCACTCTCACCTTTAAAAAAAAAATTAAACTAAAAAAAAACCAAAAAAACAAACCAACTGTCAGTTGCAATAATTTAGGAGTGTTCGCATCACGGGGCAGGTAGCCCTTGCTTCGCCTCCCCTTTCTGTGGCCAAGAAGGCCAATGGCATCCTGGGGTGTATTAGAAGGGGGTGGTTAGTAGGTCGAGAGAGGTTCTCCTTCCCCTCTACTCTGCCCTGGTGAGACCGCATCTGGAATATTGTGTCCAGTTCTGGGCCCCTCAGTTCAAGAAGGACAGGGAACTGCTGGAGAGAGTCCAGCGTAGGGCAACTAAGATGATTAAGGGAGTGGAGCATCTCCCTT
>VWYH01008202.1:796070-1004692 GCA_013399365.1 Pampusana beccarii | reverse complement strand
CCCCGCCCCGCCCCGCCTCCCGGCAGCCCCCGCGCGCCGGCCGCCCTCGCGAGACTTCTTATTCTCGCGACAGCGGGGCGCCGCCATCTTACCTGATCGCCCGCTCGCTCCGTCTGGCTCTGCGGCTGAGGGGAGAAGCGGGGCGGGGACGGCGCGTTTCGGAGCCGCTCTCGGGGCCCGCCGGCCGCGCTGCCCTCCGCTTGAGGCGGGGGGGAGAGGAGCGGACTGCGGAGCAGCTGGACCGCGCTCCCCCGGGCGAGGAGCGGCGAGAGCGGGGCCCGCAGGGAGCAGCCGCCGCTCGGCTGGTTCCGCCCCCTTCGTGGCGCTTGGGCCTCCGGCCCCTGCCAGGCGGCTTCTGCCGAACCGGGAGGCGGCCTCGGCGGGTGAGGGGAGGCGCGTCGGGAGCGGGGGTCCCGGCCGGCGGGGCGGTGCGGACCCCGCCGGCGCTGTTGGTGCTGCTGCCGGGGAGGCGGGGGGCCCGGGCCGCTCTGGATGGTGGTTAAAATGATCATAGAAAACTTCGAGGCGCTGAAATCCTGGCTCAGCAAAACCTTGGAGCCCATGTGAGTAGCCGCGACCCTTCCTCTCTCTCTTCCCTCCCCACCACCAAAATGAACCTTCCCTTGGAAAAGACGGGGGTGCTGAGGGGCGGGGAACGCCGTGCCGGGGAGGCCCGAGGGCAGCCCGGGAGTTGCCCCCCCAGCGCCCTCCTCCCCCGGTTCTCTCCCGTGGGCTGCGTCGTGCCCCCGCTCTCCGGGGCCGTCCCCGGCGGGGAGGTAGGACCGTCTTTCTCCGGAGGATGCAGCTTCCCCCCCCCCCTAGCGACCGTATTCGTCTTTCCCTTTGTAGCGCAGGGTGAGCGGGAGATGGTGTGTGTGCGTGTGCAGCTCGCTGCTCCCTACGCTCAGCCCCACTCGGGGCCAGGTTAATCACCATAGCCCGCCGCCCTGCCCGATGATCTCCGAGAGAGCTCGGGTGCCACCGGGACGTTTTCCAGGATCCTGAGATCTTCCCGGTGTCGTTTTCAATATACTCGTCGCACGTCGTTCTTGGTTGTTTTCGATGTTTGTTACTCTCTTGTTTCCCTCCACCCGAATAAAAATTGCATCAGTAGAGCACTTGGGAGTAGGAACCCCAGAGAATAATTTGTCTATTTGTGAATACCTGCTTGGCTTCTAAGCATAACATTCATGTGAGTAATTGGGGCTCTTCTGCAAATAGTCCACGTTTTCCTTCTCTGAATTCTATTTTAGTGGAACTGAGATGTGAACTTGGTTTTAAAGGTTTCATCTTCTGGAAGTATGCTGTCTGTAGACATTTTAGATCAAAACATGCCCTTCATTTGTCGTTCTGAAACACCATTATAACATGTCTGAATTAAATTGCTGGAGCTTGATTTGACTCAGTAGAACTAACAAATTAATTCTGGTATTAACTTTTCCTCTGAGATGTTTGGCCACTGTTGGTTTTACTCTGATGCTATCTAATGGGGAAAAAAAAGAAGTCTGCTTTATGTCTTCCATGGCCATTAGTTAAGCATATGCATCTACATGTATAGTTTTTATGACTTATGCTAGAACAAATAAGTTATAAGATGTTGGGACATTTTTAGGAGAGCTTCACTGGTGTTTTGGCAAGGGGGCTAGTTCTGTTTTTCCATAGGGCCTAATGCAAACCACATGGAAATAGATGAGTCTTGAACTTAATTTCAGTGGACTTAGAATTAGGCCTGCAGCAAATTATGCTGAGTGCCTTTGTATAAAAGGTTTGACCCTTAAGACTATGGTAAGAATTTTTTATTTGAAAAAAAAAAGTATCTTTATCTTGTAAAGGTGTGGTTTTAGGAAGGTGAATTAATCCTCCTCTTGGGTCAATGTAAGGTGATATTAGAATAACAAAGGACATTGGTAAGGTAATATTAGAATAACAGAGCACATTGTGTTCTGTGGTAATAGATCCAGCTAGTCCTCGGGTACAGAATGCTACCTGTTATTCTCTGGATACATTCTTGCATGAATATTCTGCTAATGGAAATCAGCAGTTTGATGTCACTATTGGAAAATCTTGTCATTTCCAAAATACATGTTGGTATTTTTAAATGATAAATCGTACACACTTGCCTCTTAGGTGCTCAGGAGCTGGAGATGGATATGTTAGGTTCAAAGAGTTTACAAGCAACATTTTAAAATTCTGTGAAATCTGGAAGTCTGCTAGTGGCATTTTCAGGAGGGCTTTAGTTGACTTCAAAATCTCTGTACTGAGTAAATACATTAGGTTCTTTGGATTTTGCAGATCTTATCCAAAATTGATTTATACTTTTTTCTGCTCATTCTTGAATATTATGGATTGGGAGCTGAAGTTTGACTTTGCTAGTACGTAGTAGAAGTTTCCTATTCACAACACAAGTAGTATCGAAACTTTGCCAGATATTACTTAGCTGGAGGACAGTACGGTTCTTCAGTGTTTCTCCTCAAGCTCATTAGCTATGTGTTGTAGCAACTTGTTTTTTTGGTAACAAACTTAAGTTGTTCGATGTTTCTCTGTTTTAATATTGCACCGTGGTATCTGCTAGTGATAATCGGCAGTTAAAGGGTCAAATCGGGATTTTTCAGCTTTTGTGATCAATGCAATTTTCTGCTTCTTAGTACTGAAAGGGCCAGCATATTTCTGTTAAGTTAAATATAGTGTGTGAGCAGCTTAAATGCATTTCTCATGCTGTAAAACAGTGTTGTGGGGAAGGGAATTGCTGTCCTGGAGGATGTTGAGTTCCCTGAACCTTTTACTTTGGGAGGAAACAAGCCAACAGGGACTGTTAAATTCAGCTGTCATTCAGTTTTGTGCAGACTCCTATGTAACTGCATTATTCCAATAAATGTTGGAATTAGTGGAGAAGTAGTATTGCTTCCTAGCAGTCAAATACTTTTGGAGCTGCTTCTGATCTCAGCTATCTGAAATGTGTGCCTACAGCCATAGCTTCTGGCTGTATGAAAATTTTAGTGTGCATTTACTTCTAAAGAAGTAACCGTTGTTAGTGGGGTATTAGCATAGTGAGGCCCTAGGTGCTGGTTGTCTGGAGGTGTTAGCATAGCTTGAAAATAATTTTTTACTTGTCTTTTCCTTTTAATGAAACAAAAAGATGTGCCAGTATTTCTTTCAGAAACCTTTAGTTGCAAGATAGGCATCTGAATTTCCTAGCTAGAACAGGGAAGACACCACTGTATTAAACCATTACAGAGGTGTTGTCTCAGTAGTTTTAAGGGGAGTATTGAAGAAGATACATAAATAAATTTTATACACCTGTCTTTAGATCTGTATTTATGTGCTAGATACCCAGAGCTGAATAGTTAGAACACTCTTAATTTTCAAAGTTTCCTGTTTCCAAGTAGCTAGCAGTTTTTATTCAGGATGTATAGCTTGTTCCAATGGCCATAACACATGTGCTTCTGAAACATAGTGTTTCAGAACTAGAAGACAGCAATATCCTTAAAGCTTGTTTCATTTTATCATTAAGTTTTATCTTTCAACTATTATAAACCAGTAGCAAGAATTCTAACTTTTTAGTGTAATGAGACAAGTGTGTTATATAATTGTATGGACTGGATTGCTTTCACGTGGTGCCTTGGGGAAACATAGACATAGTTCGTAATAGACAAGAGAAGGACGATGGAGAATTTAAGTTTTGGAATGTTTTGTTTGTGGTAGATTGTTGGGGTTTTGTTAGGTTTTGACTGCTCTAATGCCTTTGGCAAAGCCTTGGTGATTCTCCAGGCAAACACTCCTTATCTGAGTTTACTCGTGTTGCAGTGAGGCGGGAACTGCAAATGCTGCCACGCTGGAGCACATCCATGGTCCAGCTCTGCTCAGGGCTTGTAGTTCTCCTAGTAACTTTATACAGTTCTCAAGAGAGGCTGCTTTTGTGGTTTTAGAAGTAAGTCTTGAGCAGCTCAGTAAATATTCATACGGAACCGTTACAGATACATCTATGGGAATGTAGTAGCGGTGTAAACAAAGTGGCAGGAGTACAGAATTTTTGTGCTGCAGCCGCTCTGTGTTTGACTAGAACTGTCTTGTATGTTCAATTCCAGTCAGCTCTGTAAAGAAGGCATTTGTCAACAGTCTTCTTACTTCTTGCGAATAGCAGTATGCCTGTTATATACTTTTTCTTGTCCGTGGCATGGATCTTGTAGAGTGTTTGAATATAAGGTTAAATTTGGAATATAATCTTATGTCTGTCACTTCTAATTTCTGTACTAACAAAGTCTTCACTGAGTCGTATCTCTTGTGATGAATTTCTTTTCTGTGAATCTGTTCCAGATCCTGTATAAACTGTGTAGATAATCCCTGCTGGAATATCAGGATCTGGCTTGGCAAAGTTCCACACAGGGATGTCTTTTTCATTTTTTTTCTTGGAATTTCTTTGTATCTCTATCTGTGAAAAAATTAGCTCTTTTGTACCAATGCTACACTCACCATTATGCCTTGTAAGACATTGTGATGTTCTCCCCCTTGCCCTAATTCTTTCCAGTGGAAATTTTTCTTGTTTTTAATTACTTTGTGTAAAACAAATTTAATTAAATTTTTTTGCTGGCACACTGAATTTTACTTAAAACTTGATTAAGACTCCCATATCTATTTTTTTTTCTACTTTGCTGTATTTACATTTTTGTGAAAGTTTGTTCATGTACTGAATCAGAGTTGCAAGGAAGATTTTAAAATATCTGAAACAATGTTTATGCAGTATTTAGATATACCTCATTAAAATGGAAAGGTTTTCTGCATTGGTTAATTCTGTACATGATCATGGTGTTGTAACTGCTTATGTCAGAGGGAGTAAAATACAAATTGTTTAAATAGTATTTTGAATATATTTATCATTGGAATATTGTATGGCAAACAGTGAGTATGCTCTGGCGTTCAGTTATGCTGTCACTATTCTATTTTTTATTTCTCGTGGGTTTTTTTCTTAGTTGAATTCATCAAGCTAAGCTTCTGTGTAAAAATTACTGTTATAGAATCAAAATATTGATATTATAAGGTGTATTTGAAAGAAGAAAATAAAGATGAGATGATTATTTCTGTTAAGAGAAACCTTTCTTGTTCTTACACTGAACAGCAGTGAAATGGAATCCCTTGGCTGCATCGCAAGTCACAGAGACAGGGTTTTTGCTTTCTGCATTAACAGCGTGTTGGACAACCAGCAAGCTGTCAGCTGTTCTCCTTCAGGAGAGCTCTCTTGAATGGAGATGGGGCATTTTAAGTTCCCAGTTACCTGTTGGAGCTGTATGCACCTGTCAGGTCTGAGTATTGGGATAACTATTGTAATGACATCAGTAACTTATGTAACAGCATTGGAGACTGTTGCATTCTTCAGTGTGTTTTTGTTACTTTAAGTACCGTTAAAAAATTAACGGAAGTGAGCATTACAGGAGTCGTCCTTCTCATCTACAGTAGTGTCTCAAGGTGGAAGTCAGATCTTGCTGAATGAGTCTATTATTCATTTTACTTATCGAACACTGTTGCTTTTTATAGATCTTTTTTAGTAGCAACACAACAGAATGGCACAACTGCCTAAATTAGACTAGCTACTCTGCCCAATATGCAGTGTACTTTTTTCTGAACCCACTCAGCCCTGCAAATACAAAGTACGTCTCAACCTTCAAGCATAACCATGTCCACCTTGGTTAATGTTAACTGAGCAGTATTCTAGTGAAGTATAGATATATATTAATCTTTAGGCAACAAAAACAAACTCTGAAATTAGCTTGTAAATTCTCAGGATCAGAATATGACAACTGACATGCACCTACATGTTATTTCCTTTACAGAATGACCATTCACTGCCTGGAGGACTTTAGACATGCCTTTGTGGTTTCAGTGTTTTGTGGTAGTTTACATTTGTCAAGGAACTGGTTTCAGAACTTACAGCACCTTTTTGGTCTGTACATTCATTTAAGAAAATGAAGAAAAAACCCCCATATCTTATGTAGTTTCTTTTATGATTTAAAAAAGTAGTGTGTGCACGCTAGCTGTGTCCAAAATTAACTTGAGATTTGAGGGTCTTGGCATTAGCTTGAAATAAAGGCAATGAAAGATATCTGAAATGAACAAGCAGTGTTTTCATTACAAGAAAACTTTATGGAAGATTTTTTTTTTTTCTGTCCTCACTCGTCTCCCTCCCTTAAGCAGAGTTTTTCCCCTAAGTGAGTAACCATGTTCATTTTGTGTAAACTGTCAGGTTACAGTTTGACAGCTTCATCATGGGATTTTTTTTTTTTTTCAGATGATAGAAAGGTTACATACCCTATAGTTAAACACTACTTAGGTATATCTCCCTTTGGGAATTTGCATACATTAGCCAAACATTTTCACCAGAGGGTAGACTTGGAATACCAGATTTTTTTTAATATAGAAAAGCTTAAATCAACTGTATTTTCTGTGTAATAGTTGAGTTGTTGTCTAATAACTGTAAAATTTAAACAGCAGTTTGTTTTGTCATGCCAAGGAGATTTTTAGCAAAATAAAAGATTATCCTCTTGTTACACTGATGTCTGTAGTGTTTACTACAGCACCATATTACCATATCTGCACCAAATACTGTAGATACTACTACTAAAAAAATGATCAGAAAGAATTACTTTTTTTTAAGGCTGTAGTTCCAAGTGGCTACTTATTAAGAACTGACTTAAATGATAAATTGCAGCATGAGAAATTTCATAGCACTGGAGAAACAGGGTTTCCTGAGAGGAAACCACCTGGGTTGATATATTTCAGACCTTTCCTCAAGCTAATTAGTTAATACTTTAAAAGCCTTCGTATTGGTATATATGTAGTATACCTAGAATATGTATCCTTACTCGCACTGTGCTTTGTCATGTTGGAAAATGCTATTTGAGGAAATCAGACTGGAGTAGAATAGGCAACATTAATAAGCTATTTAAATATGTGAGTTTTTCAGGTGTATTCTCATCAACTTCACAACTATCATTCTTGAGTCTGTTTGCTGTTTTTTAATTCCTTGCTTGTCTTGGTTTAAGAATTCACCAGGAGTTTGTTCAGGAGTTTTTTTGCTGCCAGTGTGAGTATTGTAACAGGAGTTCTAGTGGCCTTATATTCGGTTTTTACTTGGTGGGGTGTTCAGGGCCCTGTTGGGGAGATAGGCCCAAAGTTCGTGCTTGTGGAATATTTAGTCCAGCAGAGGCTTTTAGATCTATCTGCCTTGCCTTTTGATACCTTCTACCTTAAAAACACTCAAATAACAGCATGTTTTGTCTTTCATTTTAATATGTATTGTTGTACTGATGCTTAAACACATTCACAGGCACTAACCTGGCAAAATATGTCCTTAGTACACAGTATTCAAAGTTTGTGTTTATTTTTTCTTAAGGAGTGAGAAATATTTATTGTATGCTTCTATTCAGTGTCTTTAAAAATGATTCTTATGCAGTATTTGTGTACAAAGGTATTTTGCTGGTTTAGTTTATCTGCCTTGTTGAATTACTTTTAGCTGTTTTGGCAAAGTCTTTCTAAGACAGTATAAGCTCTGTTGTTAACCAGGGGTTTTGTATGTACAACTACGCCAGTAACATTTTTTTTTGTGAACAACTTTAACATGTATTCCACATCCACTGAACTTTTAAGTTAAGGCTGATGCCTGTAATTGCATGTTAATTATAAAAAGCAAAATCTGAGTATTGGAAATGGATAGATTGAGTGGTATTTAATGAATTGCAAAGTAAGCAATTAAAAAATACTGTACAGAGAACTGAGTCCTCTTCAGCCAAGTTATTTCCCCCTTCTCAAACATTCATTATTTAAAAAGGAATATATTTAAGGCTTAAATTTACTCATAACAACTTCAGCTTTCCTTTTTTGTTTTCTTTATTTGAAATGGTAATTTCAAATAATGACTGCAAAACTAGATGAGATCAGAAGGATTTTGGAAGAGGGATTTTGAACTTTTTTGTGAGGTTTGTTGCAGTTGTGTACTGTTGCTCCTACAACTGACCAAAATACTTGACATGGTGTTACTTTCCTTTTTGAAGCTTTCCTCTGGTGGTTAACAGTTGGAGATATCCAGATCACTCTCCGAAGAACATGTAGAGCTCTAGCAAGAGAGTTCTTCCATCTATGCCTCTGTATTAAATACTGTTTATTAAAGCAGGAGTACCAGAACAATCTTCCTTGTTTATTATAGAGCAGTAGTCACTGTATATTCTCTGACTGATACAGACTCTGCAAAAAAAGCGTTACTAGAGGGAAAAACATTTAGCATTACTAGTTAGGAACATACATTCAGCAAGATGGTGTAAGAAAATGTGCTGTGGTGTTTAATTGTGGCAGGCCCTGGGATGTACTTGCTGCAGTAGAAATAAGTGCACATTACTTGCGCCAACTGGTTTTTATTTGTTAAAGAGTTTCTTTGTAAAGGAAAACAGGAGGAGAGATTTATGTTATCACTGCTTGTAGCACACACCTACAAAAAGCTGAGGGGATGTAGATATGGGATTCTAAGTTGAGAAATGTTCATTTACATGTTTAAATGCATGTGAATGTTTTCCTAGTAGCCATATTATAGAGTAAGAATGAAGTCTAAATTTGTTACATTTTTAATGTGTAGATTCCATTTATGCTCAGATCTGTGACATACTGCACCATATTCAAGTTAAACTAAGTATTCAAACCTGTATCTAATAACTGAAAATGTGTGTCATTCAGTGAACACTAGATTTGAAGCATAAATTTATTTTTAATTTTGAATGCTACTTAGACTGTTTGAAATGTGTAGGTGGTATTCTGATTTTTCTTATTTTTCTGAATTGTCAGTTAAGGACCTTACCTTTATTAATCTTACAATCTGCAAGAATGTATCTTGATATATACTGTATGATAAGTCCCTCTGCTACACAGTATGTGTTGCTGCCATCAGCATGGGTGCCTTTTCTGTTTTCCTCTAAGGTGACATCACTTAATAAAACAACATTATCTATGAGAGCATAAAATACAAGAGAGAGCTTTAGAAAAACTGATAAAGCTAACTCAAAATGGGTGAAACATCTATGTATGCGCAACAAAGATACAGCAAACATATTGCAAAATATTCACATACGATGGCTACTATGCTGTAAGAAAATACTGTCAAACGTAAGAACATAAGAACTTGTTTAATCAGAAAAACTCCAGGCCCCTGTAATCCAAACCAGCAGATTGTGATTAAACCAAAGGATGGAGACTTTATAGACAACATTTCAGAATTCAGTTTGAGTGAAAAAGTAAAAAGGAATTGCTTTAAAAAAGGAGCTCTCCCGCAAACAATACCATGAACAATAACATCCAGAATTCTAATAGCTATAAAGAACAGAAATTTTCAGGCAGACCTCCTGTATTCACAGTTCCATAAAGTTTAGATACTGTTTTACTTCATGAGACCAGTTATTCCTCTCTTCCACCAGTTTGGGTTGCTAGCAATTTAATTTTAGCATCATCTTTAGAAAAAAAAAAAAGGCAAAGCGTTTTATAAGAGTCTGAAAAGCAGTAAAAGATCAGACTATATATAACCTTGTTAAATCCATCTAAAATACTAGCTAGAGAAACAAGCATTGTCTTCACAGTAGTGTGGAGAAACAGATCATTTGTGTTTTTTTCAAGCTTTGAACAACAGAGATAGAAGGTGAGACTTCTGTTTCAAGTCAGTAGATTTAAAAGTAAGTCAGCCTTCAGCTGTGTAAAGATCGTTAGCAGTTTAATTTTAAAAAGTGAAATCACATAAAATCATATTGTCAATTTACAAAAACATTTTCTCCATCTCTACCACAAAATGGATTGTATTCGTTATCTCTTAATTAGCATCAATTTGAAGTAATTTGCCTGTTAGTATTTCGTTAAAAATAGTATTTTTTGAACAGCCAAAATAAATACAGTTTTAACTTAAAAGCATTTAAGTTCTTCCTGTTGTGCACTGGGGAATTTCTACACTGACATAATGAATAATAACAATAGAATTCAGTACGATTGTTTTGCATTGTTCATATTGTATTGCATACAGAGTGATAAAGGCCAAGACTGCCACAGGAGAAAGTGATCCTGTGTTTTGTGAATTAAAAGTACATTTTTATTGATAATATTTTCTTGACAGTATCTTGGAGTTAGGTGGATGGATTGAAATTCTGAAGTCATTCTGAGGTGGACAATATTGCAAAAATTTTCAAAGTTGTCATTGGTGGGGAGGGAGGAAAGCACCAGTTGTTTGTTAAACAATTTTGTTTGTTTGTTCTTTGAGTTTTGGTGTTTTTGTTTGGTTTTTTTGGTTACACCTTTTCGAGTCTAGGTGGCTTTCCAGGTGAGAGTTCACTGTGCTCGTAAGAGAAGAACTAGTTTAAACTGAGTATGAGGTTGTTGTATAGTCATTAGTGTAGGAGCTGGAGAATTAAAATACATTGCAGTAGCTAACAGCAGTGGGTTTTTACCATATAGACTGATTCTTTTCTTTTTTCACTAAATAATTTTGGGTGCATGTGTCATCATTTAAATCAATTGTAGCTGATTTTGAACAGTGACAGCTGATGTTCATATTATCAGATGAGAACCAGGGTTTTAGAAATTGAAATAAAACAATTCAGCTTGTAATGTCTTATCTGTTTTTTGTGGAGAATAGAAAGGAGAAGAAAATAATTTAGGATTATCATATGAAAAGTGTCCCCTCCCCCCAAAAATTCTTTTCCTGTAATGACTATAGATAGATAATATGAAAATAGCATGCTAATTTTCTGAGTCATGATTCAGCATGAAACTAGGAGAGGACTGAAAATCTTCTGTAGTGACATTGAAGTAGCATTAAGGAACCATAAAAAAGAAAACAATTTTATAAATTCAGGCATTGAGAAGTTACAAAATGCTGGCATTGGGGCCTCCTGGGGGCTGTACTGGATGAGGACCCTCACTGCAGCCTGTGGTGAATACCCTGTTCAATGCCAGGCTTCCAGCTCATCTGGCTTGGATGATGTGCTCAGGTGCAGCCTCAAAGAGACCGTGCTGTGCCACTGCTCTTGCTGTAGGAGGTTATTAATGTGCCTGCCTTCGAGATGACTTGTTGCTTGGACAGCATTTGCTTCTGGGTAAAGAACTGTTAAATCTGAATGGGAGCAAACCAGATGTGATGGTGTAAGGAAAACAATTCTGAAGAATTTTCAATTGGTGTGCAGTCTGGTTTTCAATTAACAATATCTATTTGCGTTTTGTCAGTTTGGTGTGTGCAGTTTCTTCTGGAATGTAGACTTGGTTGTGAACTCCCGTCTCCTGCATCTGTGAATAATGCAGGCTAATACAGAATACTGTGGTATGTCCTCTAGCAGCTCAAGTTGCTTTTACAGCATGAATTGAAATTCTGCTGTTGCCTGCTTTCTAGAGGATGCTGAGTTTATGTTTGAAGCTTTGACCTTTAACTTCAGAGCACTCTGTGCTGGGCCCAGGCTACCCAGAGGATCTCCTGAAAATGGATGCTGACGGATCTGCTTCCTTTGCCTAGTGGATGTGTTTGTACGGAGGATGTTGCTTGCTGTGCTGGAGGTAGCTTCTTTGGAGAGAGCAATTAGGGAGCCTGATATGGGGAAGGATTTGGATTCTTCTGCCCAGTGTCTAAAATATATTTCATTTAAATGATCAATGTTCAAATTTGTAATTAAACTTCAGCATTGAAATGTCACTTGGTTAAATATGGAAGAGATTGAGGAACTGCAGTTTTATTCCCTCATCGTGACTAGTGGACCTCTGTGCTGGAACAGTATTTGCATGATATTAATATTCAGTGCAGCTCCCTGACCACAGTTTGATTTTACTTCTCAGTTATTTTTGCTAGAAATAATGTACAGTTAGGATGCACAAGTGCCTTTTTTTTTTACTCTTATTGTAGTTTTTTAAAACAGCAGTATTGGCTTGGGTCACCACTAAAGCCAGCTGTCAGTATCCCATCATCAGCGTGTGTGTGTGTGTGTGTGTTAAATCCTGCCCAGTTTTGTGGGGTCTGAGGTCTTCCTTTGGTTAATGCTAACTAATGGGATTAAATGGTTTAATGAAATGCTGCTGTTCTGCCTGATAAACCATTTTCTAACCATTTCATTAGTTACTGGTTTTGCATTATGAAGTGTGAAATTGTTTTTTGCAGTGTTCTCCCTTGCTTTAGCAGGTTTTACTTTTCAAGACCACTACAAAGTTCATTGTCAATTACTATTCATGAAACATAATAAAACTATATCAGTTAAATTAAATAATGTTCTACTTAATGTGGATATACAGCTTATTCTCTTCTAAGTTCTTTGTTGATGTGCATGAGACCATAGGTTTCTACACTGGAAGTGATCCAAACTTAATTTTAGATTGAATTTAGATGTTGAAAACAGATAATGATCCCCTAAATTTCGCTTAATTGTCTGTGTACCTCTTACAGAGATTTCCATGATAATATTGTATGAACACTTTCCTTAGGCTTTCGAAATTAAGATTTTTCAGTTAGTCTGTTTTTTCGTGGTGTTCATATGTAGGTAGTAATAAGATTCTTTAAAAACACATTTAACCGAAAGGGTCTCTCTGAGAGTCTGAATTTTTTTATAATATAGATCACTTCTGCAGTGTCACTGTATTCATTTGTGTTTAGGTAGACTGACTTTTCCCCGCCAACGGTCACTTAGTGTTACACTCAGAATTTCTGATTGAATAATTGAGAAATTATGGAAGTATTTGTTATGTTTGTGATTGTTTTTAAGACTATTGGGCAGTGGAGCTGTTTCATTCTAAAGTTCTTTCGTGTTTGCTATGAGGTGCTCTGTGGAATATTGTTTGGAAATATTCTGCTTCTCTAGAAAAGAAAGGTGATCCTTAGTGATCTTATGTATCTGGACTCTTATCTTAAAAAAAAACAAAACAACAAACCCTTAGTGTTTTTCAATTACTTTGATAGGAAATGTTTTCGTTCTCTGTATGTATTGGTCATAGCAGTTTAAGACATTAACTTCTGTAATGTAATTGCTGCTTTTTTTTTTTTTAATTAATCTATTTGCAGATGTGATGCAGATCCATCTGCCCTAGCTAAATATGTTCTGGCTTTGGTAAAGAAGGATAAAAGTGAAAAGGAACTGAAGGCATTGTGTGTTGATCAGCTGGATGTATTTCTTCAGAAAGGTATGGTCTTTGTCATAAGCTTGAGTAAAAAGTCTGTCTTGTTTACTTCATTCAAATAATCTTTTACCGTAGAATTGTGTGCTTATCTCTTTATTAGCTTTGTTACTTTAAAATATGTAACTCAATTTTAATGAAGTAGTTTGTTTTAAAAAACATGTATAGCACAGTATGCCTATATTATATGTTTTGTGTCTATTTGTATTCCCTGAAGAAAATTATGAATGTTAAGAGTTATTGCCAGAATTAGAAGTATTGGAGCTCTGTATATATTGCAGAAATATTCTTCCAGATACTTTATTAAGAGTCATCAAATAATTAAATGATTTTAACCTTTATGAAACATTGTCTTTGTTGACATGTTCCTTGACCCTGTAAAATGTCCTTTTTAAATATAAAATTATCAGTGAAGTATTTAAAAATAATACTCTTTGTTTTTTTAACATTTTGGTAAAAGTTGATTTAAAAACTATTTATTTTTAAAGCAAATGTTAATTGAAGTTTTGAATAATGGATATTTGTACACTCTTTACTTTTAGAAACTCAGATATTCGTGGAAAAACTCTTTGATGCTGTGAATACAAAAAGCTATCTACCTCCACCAGAACAGCCATCGTCAGGAAGCCTGAAAGTAGAATTTTTTCAGCACCAAGAAAAAGAGACAAAAAAAGAAGAGGTAGGCATTGATTTTATTTTAAATGTGTGTCTTTTTTCCTCTTCTGTGTAGTTTGCTTATGTGGTTCACCTTCCTTGTGCTTATTATTTATTAATAAAATTTCCCAAACTTACACTACTTCATTAAAATACGTCAGCAGATTTGTACCTAATATGTTCAAGTATGGCTGCACAGCTTTTCTCACCATAAGTGGGTGCTTCAAAGGTAAACCAGAGTGGTTCTGACTAGGGAAATGTAAATAACATTACTGAGTAGTGTAGGCGTTGCAGTACAACCTACATTAGTTCTTTGCTCAGGATTGCTATTGCAGTTATGCTGCCCTTTAATTCAGCATAAATCCAGGCTGCTATTCCGAATGGCAGTCCTCATTCCTCCAGCTGCTTGATCCGGATAACGTCCTTGTTCTGATACAAGCGTTTATCTCGTTTTTAGCCAGAAGAGTATGTTTGTCCTTTTCAACAGCAGCCTGGGTTTGGCAGCATGGAGATGTTTAACTGTGATCTGAACCAGCTGACCTGCTGATGAAGAAAAGACCTTACTGTGTCAATTGCTGAACATTTGTATCTCGCCAGATCTGTCCCTCCATCTTAGTATGCATTTTTGTCCACCTGTAGCAAAAGCAGATGTGTTTTCAGTGCAGGACAATAAGGATTGCTTATCGTGTTTTATTTTCTCCCACCTTGTGCTTTGAATATTCCTAGAAATAGAAATCTAATGTTATGAAGGTTCTTTAATTGTGTTAGATGCAAAAATGTTGTTTCAGTTCAGTGTTATTGCTGACTTTGCTCAGCATTTTGAGGTTTTTGTTATTATTTGATTGTGCAGAAGTCTTTATTTAATGGTGTACTCAAGTTTTGATCTAATGTATATACTATAAATTCAGATAGTTAAAGAGGAAGAACGAGAGAAAAAGTTTTCTAGAAGATTAAATCACAGCCCTCCTCAGTCAAGTTCTCGCTACAGAGATACCAGGTAATAACTTTTGTTTAACCTCTTGTAGTGTATCAGTAATTAGATGGATTTCGATTTTTCTAGTGTTACTAAATTATTTCCTTTTTGTATGGCCACCTAGTAAGCCTAAAAATAAGACTTCTGTATATGTGGTTAAATTGTGAGTATATAAGTGACAGTGTAAACAGTCTCAAAGTTGTGTATAACTATCACTTTTGAGTTTTATGATGCATTTTTGTTATATTACAATTTGTTGTATTGCAAGTACTCTGTTCATTATTGAGATTGGATTGTGATAATTTTAATTTAAAAACCTTTTTAGTGTTTCCCATTTGGGTACACTATTGTGCAGAAAAAGTGTTTTACACGCATTTTAAAATCCTATGGATGGTAAAAGTAGAATGCATAAACCAAAAAAAAAAATTTTTTAAATCTTCAAAGAAGAAAGGGTGTGCTATAGTTCAATTTAATGTATAGTTTTTCTGTAGTTTTTCATTGCTGTTACTTTAAGTTCTTAATGGTAGTTAACTTTTTTAAAGTGAGACTTCATAATTCTTGTAATTAACCTACAACATTACATGTTTAGAAGCCGTGATGAAAGGAAAAAAGATGAACGTTCTCGCAAGAGAGATTATGACCGAAATCCTCCCAGAAGAGATTCCTACAGGGATCGATACAACAGAAGAAGAGGGAGGAGTCGGAGCTACAGCAGGAGTCGAAGTAGAAGTTGGAGCAAAGAAAGATTGCGGGATCGGGATCGAGACCGGAGCAGAAGCCGAAGCAGAACACGAAGCAGAGGTACCAACAGTTGGTCTCTAAAACACGGTGAATGTTGCCTACAAAATTTAGACACTAAGCTTAAACACTGTGTTCAAGTTGTTCCAAAATTTCCTCTATTGTTCTTGTATCCTTGTTGAAATTTGGCTTGGTTTTCTGTGGAAATGAGGCCTATGTGATCATGTTTCAGTGCTTGTTTTCCCCTCTTTTCCTCTGCTCTTCTTTAATACCTTTGACTGTGTTGGCCACTTCTAGGCAATGTTGTAAGACAGGCAGAAAAATCCAAGTTAATGGCATTTCATTAAGGTTTAGGAAACTCAGAGTCTTGTTTGGGAAGATAGGAAAATTAATACCCACTCCTTGGTGTCACAGGCAGGGACTGACATTATTACAGTAAATATTTGCATTTGCAAATGTATCTGTAGGACTTAAGCCTTCCGTACAGTAGTTTTTTAAATTAAGCTTTAAAAACAGAGATGGATCTTCAGCTGAAAAGAGTGATTTTTCCCCCCCAATAGTTGTTATTGATAAATTGAAAAAGAGCATTGAAAGTAATTTTGTGATCTCTTTACTCTGTTTTAAACAAAGTAGAGGTAAAAATTAGTCTGATTTAAGTCTCCTGTGTATTATTTTTCTTTCTGTAGAGTGGGCTTTGCTAACTCAGGCTTAACAGTAGGAATGCGGAGTTTCTGAAAATAGTCAAGCAGATATTTTCCAAGCAACTTATGAACGAGGAAGTTAACTAGCATATAGCAGTTTAACTAAAATATTACAATGTGATTAAATCTTAATTCAAGGATTATTTTACGTAAACTGCAATGGTAACACAGACAATATAGTGAAAGCTTTGTTTGTTTTTCTAAGCACATTAAGAAAAGTATGGTTTATGCACAATTACTTGCTATCTTTAAGACGTTTTTATTAATGCTCCTTTACTGTGGAGTTGTTTAAGTTTACTCATCTATCTCATGGGGGAATTCTTCTGTCCTAATCTGGATACTTACTGTTTATTTGATGCTAATACTGGAAAACTAATGTAACAGCTTGTATGTATTCAGAATAAAAGGTCATGTCACTGCTATATCTGGTCACTCCAGTCATGTCAAAGCAAGTAAAATGAAGATAAACAACTTGAAGATATAACAATTACAGTGTCTTGAAGCATGAAAGATGTGTAACATTTATAATATTTTCAAGTGGTGGCTACCTTTTTTTTGCCTATCGCTTTCCTATATTCAGAATAATTCTCTGTCTGAAGTTCTTCGAATAAACATGTCACTACAGAAGATGTACTCTACTTGAAGTTAAATAGGGTTTCTGCTGTATTGTGGGTATAGCTGTTATTAAAATAGCCCAGCGGCTGACTGTGTACTTTTAAGGTGATTATTTTTCTGATTAAACCTTTGGAATGAAGAATCATGGAATAGTTGAGGTTGGAAGACACCTCTGAAGGTGATATCTTCCAACACCCTTTCTCAAAGCAGATGAACTGGAAGAAGTTGCTTAGGACCCTGTCCAGTTGGGTTATAAATAACTCTGAGGGTGGTGACTCTACAGGCACTCTGGGCAACATGTAGAACATTTCAGTTATCATTTTTATATATTGAGTTGAACAGATGTGGAATAAAGATCCTTATATAGCATAGTGGCTGTTTCTGGAGAAAATGTACAGAAGAAATCATCCAATGTAACTATTATTTTTGTTTTGTTTTATTTTGGTTTTTTTTACAGATAGGGATCTGGTAAAGCCAAAATATGATATGGATAGAGCAGATCCATTAGAGAACAATTATACTCCAGTTTCTTCTGTGACAAATATTTCATCCGGCCACTACCCTGTCCCTACACTGAGCAGCACCATTACTGTTATTGCTCCCGCTCATCATGGAAATAACACTACTGAAAGCTGGTCAGAGTTCCATGAAGAGCAGCTGGACCACAACTCCTATGGAAGACCTCCCCTGCCAAAGAAACGCTGTAGAGATTATGATGGTAAGTCTGTATTTTTTTCAGTTGCTTCCTGCAACTCTGATTGGTCCCTTTCTGAAAAGATCTTTCTTTTCTTAATCTCCTCTAAAACTTTTATTTTTTCTTTCTGTTACACAATTCTTGAATGCAAATTTTATCTCACTTTTTATTAATTTAGCTTTTAGACAGCTTTCTTTATTAGTGTTTTTATAGGTATTTCAGTTAGTATAATTATTTTATATAGATGAAAAATAGTGTATATTAAAAATTATTTTTAAAAATCCAGTTTTACCCAGTTTTTCTGTCTTATGTTCAAACCAAATACTGTATTTCATAGTTTTGACCATGATTAGCACCTTACTGACCTCATCATTTTTTTTATTCCATCCAATCTAAGAGAAGATTTGTAACTAGAAAGGTCTAGAGCTGCAGCTTCTCAGGCTCATGTTAGCCCATTTTTTCCATGTAGGTGTTTCTTGAAATTGGGTGGGGGTTTTTTTGCTTATCTGTGTCTTAAGCTATCATTTTGCATGTCTTGTGCCAAAATCCACGCAAGATGCAGCGTCAGTTGGCAGTGACTTAGCTAAATTCAAGCCAGTTGACCTATTAGCTCAAAAGAGTTTAAACTTCCCCCTAAAGTATTTTCCTGAGGGTTTTTTTTGTTGTTGTTGTATCCCACAATGAAGAGTTTAAGATCTAGGCCAGTTTGCATTCAGAAGTCTGATTAGAATAATAATGTGATTTTTTTAAAAATAAAGAAAATGGGAGGCTGAGCTCTCAAGTGTTGGCAGAGATGTGCTAGTGAAGAACAGCTTTGCCAATGTAAGTCATAGCAGTACTGTGGAGTGAGTAGAGTTGTGAAAGTATGGTTTCGTTTTTAAGTTTTCTTCTAATGCAAGCTGAGATGCAGAATGTTGTGTCATGGTCTCCCAGCTCTATATTTTTTTTAGAAAGGAACAACATGTGCCGGCTAATATACTTTTGAAAGAGCATCTCCAGACATGACACTGAAACTTTGTATCTTTAACAATCTGTCTTCTGTAGTAGCTTATTATTTCCAATTTCTGAGTATGAAGCAAATGGTAATGTTGGAAAACAGTGATTTAGTTGTCTTCAGATTTTTACTGTTGTGGTGTTTGGTTTTTTTTCTTTATGTTTCTGTTACTGAAATCTTTCAGTAGATGTCTCTTCCACTTGCTTTTCTCCTGGCTGTTTGTGTCTCTAAATTTGTAATATCACATCTCTCTTCAGTGGCTAGCTGGTTCCAACAGGGTGCTCTTCCTTTCTATACTTTCACATTTTTTACTTGACCCTCTGCAGAACTTGTGGTTTTCCTTAACATTTCAATGTAATATGTTCTGTAACTCTTCTTGAAGGTGAGGTAATGCAGACTGTTTTTGAGCATTGTGTTTTGAGGAAGCATATGCTTGGCTTTCTTCCTCTTTTACCAGAAGATATTTTGAACTTTTACCCCCATATTGTATTGTTTTGGTTTTTTTGTTTCTGGGGGCTGTTCCTAAACAGTTAATCATAGAATGGTTGGTATTGGAAGAGACCTTTAGAGGTTGTCTTGTACAGTCCCCTGCAATGAGCAGAGACATCTTCAACTAGAGCAGGTTGCTCAGAGCCCGGTCCAGCCTGGCCTGGAATGTCTCCAGGAGTGGGGCATCTACCACCTCTCTGGGCAACCTGTGCCAGTGTTTCACCACCCTCATTGTAAAAAACTTCTTTATATTAGCCTAAATTGATTCTCCTTTATTTTAAAACCATTGCTCCTTGTGCTGTTGCTACAGGCCCTACTAAAAAGTCCATCTCCATCTTTCTTACAACCCCCATGTAAGTACTGAAAGGCCCAATAAGGTCTCCCCAGAACCTTCTCCAGGCTGAACAACCCCAACCCTTTCCTCACAGGGGAGGTGTTTCATCCTTCTCATCATTTTCATGGCCCTCCTCTGCACTGGCTTCAGTGTTTTACTTGCTTGTAGAAGAAGTGAATGCATATTTATTTTTATGCATATGTACATAATTAATGTTTACATATGTATGCATATAAATACATATACAATACATATATAGGTAAACAATGAAAAATTTTGCTCTGACATAATCACATACTACGACAAAATATTCTAATTCTTCCTGAAATAATTGCAGAGGAGAAAAAAGTGGAGTGAATTTTCTCATGTTAGAATTTTATAATGTTAACTGCTAACTTTAATAGGGGTTTCTCAATCCCAGTATCTGCACTTTTTACTTAGAAACACTGTGTTTTTGTTAATGTGATAACACTCAGATTTCATTCTTTGCTTTCACATTATGTTACAATTCAATGCAGAATTAATTCTTCAAGAAAAATCTGAGTCCTATATTTATTCTGCTATAATGTAGCTGTAGTCTTCCTGTGTGCTGATTGTTAAAATAAACAATCAGTTTAATTTGCTAATATAAATTTCTGTTGGTATGGGAAGCTCTTAATGTACAAACTGTTGCATTACACATAGATAACCTCTAATCTACTCTGAATCAAACTACAGCTGTTGAATACTAACAACAATTCTTTTTTGTTTTGCTGTTTCAGAAAAGGGTTTCTGTATGAGAGGAGACATGTGCCCTTTTGATCATGGAAGCGATCCAGTAGTGGTAGAAGATGTGAATCTTCCTGGCATTCTGCCTTTTCCAGCACAACCTCCTGTTGTCGAAGGACCACCTCCTCCTGGACTTCCTCCCCCTCCACCCATTCTGAGTCCTCCTCCTGTTAACCTTAGACCTCCAGTGCCACCACCAGGCCCCTTGCCACCTAGCCTTCCACCTGTAACAGGTAATTAAAACCTGTTTTTTTAGTAGAAAAGACAGGATGTTACTTGAGTTGCATGCACGGCAAAAAGCTGTTTTAAGAATGCCAGCTATATTTTAGAAAGTTTTGCTGTCTTCTGCTATGGCATAGCTTATTTTTAATAGTAATGGTTGCGTAGTGGATTGTTGTAAAATTTGCATATTAAATGTGAATCTTGAATATGAGATAATATTGTAGTTGTGTTTAAGCAAAAGCACGGCATGGCAAAACTAATTTCTTGGATTTTTATAGGAGAAGTTGTCTGAACTTCTTAGTGGCTGAGGGAAAGGCTGTGGATGTTGTCTTCCTAGACTTTAGTAAAGCCTTTGGCACTATTTCCCACAACATTATCGTGGAGAAGCTGGCAGCTCATGGCTTGGACTTGTGTACTCTTCACTGGGTAAAAGACTGGCTGGATGGCCGGCTGCAAAGGGTTGTGGTGAATAGAGTAAAAGCCAGTTGGTGGCTGGTCACAAACAGTATTCCTCAGGGCTCAGTATTGGGACCAGTTCTGTTTAATCTCTTTATCAATGATCTGGATGAGGGGATTGAGTGCACCCTCAGTAAGTTTGCAGACAACACCGAATTGGGCAGGAGTGTTGACCTTCTGGAGGGTAGGAAGACTCTGCAGAGGGATCTGGATGGGCTAAGGCCAATTGCATGAGGCCAGGGTCCTGCACTTGGGTCACAACAAGCCCAGGCAGTGCTACAGGCTTGGGGAAGCATGCTTGGAAATCTGCCTGATGGAAAAGGACCTGGGGATGTTGGTTGACAGCCAGCTGAACATGAGCCAGCAGTGTGCCCAGGTGGACAAGAAGGCCAACAGCATCTTGGCTTGTATCAGGAATAGTGTGGCCAGCAGGGCTAGGGAAATGGTTATCCCACTCTACTTGGCAGTGGTGAGGCCACACCCCAAATACTGTGTTCAGTTTTGGGCCCCAAACTACAGGAAGTGCTGGAGCAAGTTCAGAGAAGGGCAGTGGAGCTGGTGAAGGGTCTGGAACACAAGTCTGATGAGGAGCGGTTGAAGGAACTGCGGCTGTTTAACCTGGAGAAAAGGAGGCTGAGGGGAGACCTTATCGCTGTCTACAGCTACCGGAAAGGAGGTTGTAGCATGGAGGGTGTTGGTCTCTTCTCCCAAGTAACAAGTGCTAGAACAAGAAGAAATGGCCTCAAGTTACACCAGGGGAGGTTGAGATTGGATATTAGGAAAAAATGTCTTCACAGAAAGGGTTGTGAAGCATTGGAACAGGCTGCCCAGGGAAGTGGCTGAGTCACCATTGCTTGAGGTGTTTAAAAGACATGTAGATGTGGCACTTAAAGACATGGTTGAGTGGTGGGCTTGGCAGTGTTAGGTTAACAGTTTGACTTGATGGTCTTAAAGGTCTTTTCCCATCTCAATGATCCTATGATGCTATGAAACTGACTACTGTTAGAGAAGAATGGAGGATCCTGGAAACCACAGATATTTTGCTTTTCATTTGTAATGCTAAAGAATTCATGAACCCATCAAGTTTACACCTGAAAATATGTCATTTGCAATTGATTTTGAAACTAAACATGTAACTAAGAAAATTCTCCAGCTTTTTTGCTCTTTCATTGAAAGGTACATTGGCTCACGTACTAAAAATTACATGAAAACTTGTGTGCCTGGCTGTCATTCATAAAATAGCAGCTTAGGATTCAGTTCTCTTGTGTTGTTTAAAAACTGTTTAAAACTGTTTTATGTCATTATTCCGTGCTTCCCTTTTTATTAACTTAGATATCCAACTTGGTAACATTAAAAAACAATTTATATTTGATGTTGCTTGAAAGTTTCTTAAACTGTTTTCATTTCCAGTTGATAGTATATTTAAGTAAGGACTGAGCTTATGTATTTCACTTAGTAGAGAAAGTAACTGTATTGCTGGGATGATCAGGTCTTCCTCAGGTGCTATTTCCAGATCTGTGTGGAAAGTCCAAATATGTGACTTTGTATCTTTTTCCAAAACTGGTTTTGCCAGTGATTAAACTGAGGGTCAGTCTTGACTGCTCTGCTTTGCAAGTATCAGGTTACCTGTTGTAACAAAAAGTCAAAACAACCAAACAAAAAAAGCCCTCACTTTTAAGAACGATCTCTCTGACTTTCTACCAGAGTTATAGGTATCTTTTTGGGTGTTTGAAAAATAATTTCAATAAAGTTAGTTACAAACATAATAAAATATTTTTGTTACATGCTCTTAAAAATAGAATTTGGTTCTTTGAGGGAGTTTTATAGAGCTTTAAAGATCTTCTGGTGGTGAAGATAAATACTGGCTTAGAAGTTAAATTTTGCTTATAGAAAGGAAGTATTTGGAAAATGTTAAACTACTCAAATGCTTTTCTCTGTAATCTAAGTTCTCAGTCATTTGCTGGTGGGCATGGTTTCATATGAATGAATGATACAGCATTGTGTACATGCCTTCTCACCTCCTTTTTTTAAAATAGCCTTAAAAACATTCCAGGTCACATTTCTTGTAAGTTGAGTGTAATGTAAGTCTAGTGGATAATAAATGAGTGCCATGATTTCCTTTGTTTTTGACAGGACCACCGCCTCCACTTCCCCCATTGCAGCCTGCTGGCATGGATGCTCCCCCGAACTCAGCAACTAGCTCAGTTCCCGCTGTTGTTACAACGGGTATTCATCACCAGCCGCCTCCTGCTCCACCCTCTCTTTTTACAGCAGGTGTAGTACTGAGGCTTTGCCCACAAGGTTTGCTAAATAGAATAACATTGATTCATACTATACTGTACTTTTTAGAGATTATAATTTTATAGTTTGGGAGAATAAGTTTATATTATTTAGACTGTGACAGTAACTTAACACTCTTTTTTTCTAACTTAGTTCAGGACAGAAGTAGAATTTGTGTGTAAAACGTACATCTTGACAATGGAATAATATTTTCACTGTGTTTAAGCAGGAAACTTGGCATGAATGTTTTTTAGGATAATGGTTATAGAACTCTTCCATTGTAACTGTATCTTGCAATTAAATGAAATGTTATATTTGAAACCTTAGGGGTTTTAACTGCAATTTATTTTAATTAGACAACTTCTTTTTTACCAGAAACGTATGACACAGATGGCTACAATCCAGAAGCTCCAAGTATAACAAATACATCAAGACCTATGTATAGACATAGAGTACATGCCCAAAGACCAAATTTGATAGGACTCACGTCGGGTGATATGGATCTACCACCCAGAGGTACACTCTCAAAGCTATACTTACTTAGTTCAGCTGGTTTTCTTACGTTAATGCAGATTGAGGCAGAATTACCCTCATAGTTGTTTTGTGTGTGTTTTTACAGGTAAAATGAAGTTTCTTGCTGGAGTATTGCACGCTTAATACTTGACTGTGATAACTGGTCACTTTGTACAATTTTTTTTAATGTGGGTTTACTGCGTTTCCGTTGGTGTATTTTGAGTGAGCAGTCCATCATTATGATTCCTATTCTTCAGCAAGAGCCAATCCTCTCCTACCCGATCTTTAAATCTTGCCTCGTAGGTGTTAGTGCTCTGGAGTACTGTCCATCTCCTATCATGAGCATTTTTGTGTATGCCATCTAATAGTAGAATGGAGGTGTGAGCAGAAATGTTGTGGGTTTCCAAGCGTTGTATAGGACATGGTGAATCAGTGAGTGAAGTCATCTTGAGGCAGATGCCTTCTGTTACACCTCTTTTGTTTTCCTTTTGTATGACATTACCGTGACAAAAAAAAACCTATTTTAGCTATTTTGATCTGTCAGAGCATCTGTTGGTAGATAAGAAAAGTTTGTGACCAGGAGTTGATCCAGTTTGAACAAGGATCATAGTCATTTAAAATAAACAGTTGTGCTTTCCAATGCGAATTGAGAGTACCTTTTTACAATCAAATACAGAGAAAATACAAAAATGTTGTAAAATCTTTTTGTCTGTTTACAGAAAAACCTCCCAATAAAAGTAGTATGAGAATAGTGGTAGATGCTGAATCCAGGAAAAGAACAATTGGTGCAGGGGATGGTGGAGTTCCTACAAAGAAGACTTGGTTTGACAAGTGAGTGCTCATTAACACAAGGTTGACTTAATAGCTGGAATTCCGTGGAACTTTTTTGTGTAATCTGAAACACATATAAATCTATGTAAGTTACAAGCAAGTTAAACTGTGAATAAACTGACTGTACTAAAGTAAATCACACTGTAGTGTGGTCTGCATTTGACTGCCTTCTCTCAAAGGCAGTATAGAGATAGTTGAAGTTGCTTTGGGTGATACCAAGATCTACTCCTTAAAAGCTGGAATGTTGTAAAAAACAGAGAAGCTGCAGTGTGATTGTTATTAGGGCTGACTGATTTCAGTTTTGAAATGTGAATTGTATCATTGCTATTTTGGATTGAGTTGTCAGGTATGTTACTGACAGAAAATATAGAGTGCAGTGCTTGGTGTCCAGATATACCTGGGGTGACAAAAGGTTGGAAGGGATTTTAAGAGATTACTGAGACTGAGGAGAGCCTTGAAGTAATAGTTATTACAAACGTTAGTGGGGAGATTCGGTGGAATAGCTGAGGAATAGCTTTTGGAGAAAAGCAATGTAGAAGTCAGGGCTTACCAACACAAGCATCTTATTGTGAATTATCTCATCGATTTATATGCTGGGGTGTGCTTAGGAGTATCGGTGGGGAAAACTGCAGGTATATGGGCCTTTGTCTAGTACTCTTCTATACTTCTCTAAAGTTACATTTTTTTTAAGTCTGCAGATCTTTCTCTCTGTGTATCTGGTGCTCCTATGCAAGCATATATAATTTAACATGGTGTTTGCTAGCTTGCTATGGATTTCTGGCTTGATTTTTATTTGTTTCAGGCAAAATTTTAACAGAACAAATAGCCCAGGTTTCCAGAAGAAGGTGCAGTTTGGAAATGAAAATACGAAACTTGAATTGAGGAAGGTTCCCCCAGAACTTAATAATATCAGCAAACTTAATGAGCACTTCAGTAAGTTTGGAAACTTAGTCAACTTGCAGGTAAGAGTCAACAAAGAGAAGGCAGTATGCTTTGACTTAACGATAGAGGTAGCTGCTAAAAGGAGGATGCTGAATGTTTTTGAGCTGTTTCCCTGAAGCCGTTTTTATTATTTTCCTAACTTGTTTCTTAAACAAGATCTAGTAGTTTTTTAACAGAATTGTCATTGAAGAAGCAGAAGTGAAATGTTCTAGTCTTCTTTTAACCTTTGAACAAAAGTTTCCTTACAGATAAGATAAATTGTTTAAAACACCGAAAATTGATTTGAAGTGTTTTTCCTTCACCCCTTTTCTCAAGTTTGGGTCTGATATCGTAAACCCTCGGTATTTTTTGAGATAAATTGGGAGTACAGAAGCCCTGTATTTCTCATCCAGAAAGCAGTCCTTGTGATATAGTTACTTTCTAGTCTCATAGCAGTGAGGGTTCCCTTATAGTTATTTTGTGTTGTATCCCAGTGACCCACATTTATAAACAAAAGTAAGAAAATGATTAGGGAAACATACAAAAGATGCAAACATGCAAAGAACTGAAGCCTAATTTGGGTTGATGTTACGTACTACAGGCTGTATGTGTGATGTCAGTATTTCATATCCAGTCTCTAAGCTACTCTAATCTGATCTTCCGTAATTTTTCATTGTCAAGAAGTTTCAGAAGGTAGCCAGTGTTTTCATGGACGCTTCCTTGTTTGCATGGTGAGGTTTAACGAAGAGATGTAGTAGAATATTTTTGTGTGTAATGATAAAGTACAGATTAAACCTCCTGTGCCTGTCAGAACACTGAGGGAGTTTAAATCTCTCTTAATTGCCCTTAAATATTTCTTAAGCCTTTCCATAGTTTACCTAAGAATATGGGTCTATTAGCAGGCAGTATGGTTCAGTAAGGCAAGTAAAATTGTGTGTGAGTATGCATAGAGAGGCAGACATACATAGATAGATATTGCAAGCTGTGCTCTTCCTCCAAAAAGTGTAATTTTGTCCTTTGGAGGTGTCTAAAATAGTATGTAAATGCTCAAAAGAAAACCAAAATGGACTTTGTTATCTAGCTCTGACATTAGATAGGACATTTATTAACTGACCCCTGTATTTTTTGTAGTGATGGTTCCTCTTGTCGTATTTGCGATTATAAATACTGTTTAGGTGTTTTACTTCAGTTTGTTTGGTTTGGGTTTTTTAACTGTTCTTAAAGTTTATTAGCTTAATCTCAAGGTTGTATCTTGACACCAGGCTTTTCAAACAGAATCATGAAGGGCAAGTACTTATCTGCTGACCCATATTGGATTTAAATTGTAAGCTTCTGAGCCCTGAAACTAGTGATTTTATGATAATAGAGACACAAACTAAAAACCTACATGCAGTAAGTTTTGTTCTTTTGTTTTCAATCTTAGGTTGCATATCAAGGTGATCCAGAAGGTGCCCTTATTCAGTTTGCCACACACGAGGAAGCAAAGAAAGCTATATCTAGTACAGAAGCAGTACTAAATAATCGTTTTATTAAAGTTTATTGGCATCGAGAAGGCAGTGCACCGCAAATCCAAACTACCACGCAGAAGGTAGAGGATCTAAGTCTATTCTATGTAGAATCTTATGTAAAATAAAATATTTTTAAACATTTTTAAAAAATCTGTATAGGAAGTAAACTAAGTCCTTTTGAAATAATGAAGACTTCATGTAATTATTTTCCAAAAGTTACTCTTTAATTCTAGATTCTTTGACCTCAGATACCAGGTTCAGGAGTTGATTAGCAAGGTAGTACTGAAGGTATTTAAAGAAAACCCGTCTGTGACTTGTGAAGAATTCCACTCTGTTGTCATCTCATGTGAAGCAAGATTTGATGCTATTGTCTGCTGAATAACATCTATTTTGCTTTGACTAGTATAGACTTTTTTTTCTTCTGGTGAGCACAATAAAGACAGTAGAGTTATATTTCTTGTCTTGGAAAATAATCTCTTCTAAAAGGTGCTGTTTTTCCAGTCTTTTCTGTTTTCCTTTCCTGTTGAGTATGCATACTGTTTTAGAAGGTAGGAGCAGACTTTGTTTTATACAAAGGTACCTCTGTGTATATACAGATAGATATACACATTTGTGTAGAGAGAGAGGACATGCACACAATGGTGTAAGAGAAGAGCTGCATTAGAGACACTAATTTAGTTGAAATGGATCAGGGACATTGTACATTTTTAAGTGGAGAGGGAGGAGCTGATCTGTCTGGTATCCAGTGACAGAACATGTGGGAATGGTTCAAAGCTGTGTTAGGGGAGGTTCAAACTTGGTCTTAGAAACCATTTCTTTACTGAGAGGGTGGTCAAACACTGGAGCAGGCTTTCTAGAGGGGTGATCGATGCCCCAAGGCTGTCAGTGTTAAACAGGCATTTGGATAAAACCTTTAAAACATGTTTTAACTTCTGACTAGCCTTGAAATGATCATCACTGTGGACTAGGTCATCACTGTAGGTCTCTTCCAGCTGAAGTATTCTATGTTTTTGGATTGAACTGCACAGTGGAGCAGCTGTTGGTAATTGTCATGTGGATAGTAGCATTGGCAACTTTTAAAGAATACAAACCAGTAGTTACTGTTATGGGGCTTTGATTCGTTATGTGTGGCAAGCCAAATCAGATTTGTTAGCAGGTGTAGTGGTACTACCCAAACATAAGGGGAAGCTTGGATTCTCCCAGGTTATGTAGGTTATTGGACAGAGTATTTTCAGTTAGCTCCCAATGTAGCAAGTCCCTCTAAATCCTTGTGTATCTTGCTTTGTTGGAATTGCTGCCAGCGTGGAACAAATTCTACACATAGAAGATATGGGGCAGGCTCTGTAGAAGAAAAGTTCATTTATTTATATACATTGTATAATGAACAAATGAGTTGTTAGAGGATTCTTTCAGTTGCTGATCTAAGTTTTGAATTCCTCCTTTCTCCAAATGGCAAATGTTACCGTCATTCAGAATCAATGACCCAGTTTTCCATAGCAATCCTGCTGTAGAGCACATTAGGCAGCAGTTTCCTTTCTCTACTTTTGTAAGAAGTGTCCTACTTTTTATCTACAAAAATGTACTTTTAAGGACACCTATCTCACTGTATCCTCAGTTACCATCCTTTACATTTGAGTTTGGATTCAAATTCATAAATATCCTTGGTGCTTCGTGTGAACTAGTGCTTCTCAAACTGCTATTTTGTAAGCTTGATTTACTTCTGATCAGCCAGAAGAGGGCAGTGGAGTATGTAATTTGAATTAACACAATCATCACCTATCTTGAGAAGGATAGCTTGAATAGTTACTGGCATCAGCTTATTTGCTGTTTATGCTATCCATCTTGGAGTATTAATTGTGTATTTCCAAAAAAAATCTGTATATTTTTTATTTTGGAAAACATGAATTTTAAATAATCTTAAGGTTTTTAGTGATGTTACTAGCTTCCCAGCACACCACCTCTGGCAAGTTAACCTTGAAGTGAATTTCCCTTGATACCAGGTAATAGTATTAAGAGTTCCCACTTCACAAACGACAGCCTTTATCATGTGTCAGGAAGCTACAATTTGAAGTCTGTTGTGGGCACACAGTGACAAGAAAAATTTAAACAGAAAATTAAAACATTAAATGCAATGCTTTCATCTTCCTCTACCCCAAAATATAAGGACTATGCAATTGTTAAGTCACTAAACGGGTGTTGCTGATTCATAAGGCTTTCAGAAGCATTAACATGTTTACTTCTCTTTTTATTGACATTAATATTTAGTAGGGTATCTACAAGTAGTATGAGAACTTTTTTCTTACAGTACTTCTCATACTGTATTTCAATTTTTGTCAAGATTTCTGGTGTATTAACCGCAGCTGAATTAATTTCACCTGTATTAATAATGGTTTCCAGCCAGATTTTCTATGTGTCAGGCACTAAGGACAGGCTTTTGATATTTTTTCAGTGTAAAATCACTTGGTGTTTAAGTTGTCACTTCAGTAGTACCTGGCATTGCACACTTTCTTAACCATTGCTGTTTCCTCAGCAGGATTGCTTGTGGAAATTCTGAAAGCAGGGGAAGTACTTGGTAAAGATGGCGGGAGTCAGCCATAACAAATCATCAAATAAAAGGCGTCTACCAAGAAGCAGAAATAATGTGCTCTCCATATCTGTGATAGATAAAATAAGAAGTACTGGGCTTAAAAGGCAGCACAGGAAATTTAGGTTAGATGTTAAGAAACATTTTCTAATGCCAAAGGATACTGAAACACTTTTCCAAGAGAGGTGATAGGATCTCTTTAATTGGAAGTCTGTAAGAACTAGATAGATAGATACTGTCGGTAATGGCTTAGTTATAGTTGGCTTTGCCCTGGAGTGGAGAAATGGGTTAGGTGACCTCTTGAGGGTCATAAATATGACAGGAAGCTTGCTTGGAAGCTTTTTTTTTTTTCGTTTGGTCCTATGTGTTTTATGTTTTTGTCAAAGAAAAAAAAAGCAAGGTAAATATTAGCTGCTCTGTTTTCTCCTTCCTCAGTCCCGTGACTGTATGTCTCCATACCCTTATTTCTTTTTCTGTTTTGTCCAAGTTAGACACATAGGAGATGAAAAGTAACATATTGGTGTGAAACGTGAGAGTCTTTGTGATACAAGTTTGTATTCCACCTTTACGTAACTAAATGGTTGATGATGAAAGATTTGTGAAAGGAATAAGACTGCTTATTAATTTTTGTTTGCTTCGAAAAAGTGGAAATTAAGAAAGTCTAGGGAGGCATGATTAATAGATGTAGACCAGGGTCATTTGGTCACTTCTGTGAGCTGCAAGTACAAAATAGATGTTATCACTGTGTGCACTACACAAATAGTCAGTATAACATCCTAAATCTCGTGAAGTGTTTATTTATACCATCGGGAGAAAAATCTATTGGATGATAGAAAGGAAGAAGTGTAAATCTAAATGCCATTGTAGCAATTTTGTTTTATAGTTATTGAACTACGTATTTGTATCGGCTTTTTGTTAATATTATGATGTGCGGTTTTTTTGGGGGGTGGTGTTACAGGTAATACAACCCTTAGTTCAGCAACCAAGTTTACCAGTAGTGAAACAATCAGTCAAGGAGCGATTAGGTCCAGTACCTGCAAGTAATATTGAACCTGCAGAAGCACAGAGTGCCAATACGGAAGTCACTCAGGTATGTATGATAGTCAAAAAATCAGTTGCATGTTTTTCTTTCTGTAATAGGTTCCATAGTGTATTGAATGTATCCATTACAGTTACTCATATTGTGCAAGTGCACATTTTACTACTTATAGGTGCATCTAATTTGATTGAGAGTGGTGTTTTGATGTTAATTTTCCTCAGCGCAGTGATACTTGGCTTTCTTACCCAAGCATGGTACTTCATTTTTAGTACCATAGATTTTTATTTAATTTTAAAAAAACCTAGAAACTCTGAAAATATTTTCAGATTTCAAAATAAAGTTGGTTTCTATGCAAAGAACTAGAAACTATTCTTTTTCTTATATCTGTTAAACAGCTAGAGGCTTTAGAGACCGATGATCAGCATTTCAAAGTGTTTTCAGTATTTGTATGTCATCTTTAATACAAGGAAGAATGTAAACACAGCACCAATATGAATAATGACAGAATGCTGGCATGTTACTCTGATTAAAAATAGCCTTTTAATTTTTATTATGTTAGAAGAATTTAATTATTAGCATTGTAGCACTACTTTAATTTTACTTCTGAAAAATAAGAGCACCACACTTGAGAAAACATTTGTGGTTTAAATTCAAACAAAAACTTTCTGTGGTTGATGCCTGCAAATACCAGATTATAAAAGACAAAAACCGAAGTGTGTTTATAAGGGCCTGTGTAGATAATACTCCGCTAACTAGCATGTCATGGACATCTTGCAAAAAATATGTAGTATGACTTTGATTCCAAATTTGGCTTTGTCTTCTCCGATCTATTTATAGATAAATGTATATTAACTATAAAATCAAATATCTAAAATACATTTTATCAACTGCTTTAGTATTATTTTTCTTTTTGCTTAAAAGTCTATGGTTTTATTAGTTAAATATGTTTTTTTCTAAATTTCTAACATTTGGGATTACAGAGGAAATGGTAAAATACTCATAAGGTAAAATATATTTTAACTTTAATTTTGTTTTGTTTTCTTAGAATGTGACTAAATTATCTGTGAAGGATAGACTGGGTTTTGTGTCAAAACCAGTTACTCCAACAACTGAAAAGGTAAGAGTATGTCTCATTCTCTTCCTCTCACTTTTAGTTGCAGTAGAATTTTTATTATAGAACCCCTTGTGTCAATGTTAAGTTTGTTTCATAACTATGAATAAAGTTATTGGTTAATTTTATGAAGTATAATATATTGAAACTTAGCTTAGCAGATGGCTAAATGGTTATAAGAAGAATAAAACATGCTAGGATAGAAGCTGCTTGTCTGTGGTTTTTGTTTTAATATAGTAGATTCCATAGCTACATATGTTTCAGGATCCCAAGCTGTTAAAAGAATACAGAAATAAATTTAAAAAATAAATACATTCTGATGCTACATATGAATCTATTGAAAGCTTTTCTATAAAAACTTTTTTGGGATTTTGTGTCCCTTAAAATGTGATGCTGTAAACATTTACCCTACTATGTGGTCTTACAATTTGCAGTACTTGTGAAAAGATAAAAGTGGAAATTAATCAGTATAGAAAGCACAGAGAGAAGTAAGGTGGGAAAGGTGCATCTCAATTGTAGTTTTGAGTTAAGCATTTTGCCCAGTGGTTGCAATTTTCAGAGCACAGAGGTGGTAATGTATTTACTTTAGTAGCAAAGTTTGTGATGAATGTTTCCAGATCTACTGAACACCTTAAGGGACAGGCTTTCTGGATGTTTATAACATCCATTTGAGAAGACTTCTGGTAGGAAGGCAGCAAGTTTTACCTGGCAACAAGATTCCTTTGCTTAATTATATATCTGTTCTGTTGGGAATTGGCTTGACAGAAATAAATGAAGTATCCACTGTGTTTTACTCCCTGCCCCTACAGTATGGCAGTTAACGCATTTAGTGGCATCTAACAAGTAAAATTCTCTCAAAAGATACTATGCTGTATTTAATATACAAAGGTAACAATGTTGAGTTTTAATTGTAGAAGATGTCTCTTTGACGCATTTCAAGCCGAGCAGTCCACCTAAATGGACTGATCTTGGCTTCTTGCCTGTATTCTTTTTTTATTGATTAGTCGCATTCTTGTTGCCCTAAACTAGTTGCAGATAAATGTGTAACTGTATTCCAGAATGACATTTTAGATACGTACTCTATATTTACTTTAGAAATGGGAAGTCTGCTTCAGTTTGAGCGGAAATACATTTTTTTCCTGTTCCGTAAGAGTTGCGTTATTCTGAAACGCTTTTCTACAAAGAGTAAATTTGTGCTGAAATGGTTTTCTGCTGTGTTGTCTTGTAGTGCAGACTGGTTTTGAAGAGCTGCTGGGCTGTTCAGTGGATGGGTTGTGAAGCAACTGTTTCCTTTGGCATTTTTAGTAGGGTTCTGAAACTTGGTTTGCCTTGTTTTACCTACTACTGTCCCTTTACAAGGGAATACCTTGCTTAATTTGCAGTGACAACGATCTGTAACCATTAGAAATTAAAAGGTTGACAGCTGTCAAAAAAACAGATATCATGTCCTAGATTTTTTTTTGCTTCTGTCTGATCGCAGGGTTTATCAAGAACTTTACAGTAAGAAAATAGGTAGCTATGCTTCCCAAAGAGCAGGAAGAAAAGCAGAAGCAGTCATTGTGAGGCCTTTTAAGATCTGTATAGGGACTTAAAATTTACGAACTTTTGAAAAGATTCACGATATTCTTTCTCTTGAGTAGTATTAAGAGATTTAGAAGACATTAACATGTTGCTTCTTGCTCTTGTGTATTAGTTGATGCAGGTATATCTGCTGTGGCATCTCTCCTTATGTTAAACAGATGAGGAAGCATGGTTCACTCTGCCATGAAGACAGTTCAGGGCAAAAAGAGTGTGTCAATATTTTTGTCTTGGTCCTCTGTTTGTGATGTAGCCTGTCCTGAAGCTGCTTCGTAATGGGAACCACATGATTGGATTGTGTATATATTAATGTGCTTTAATAAGTTTAAAAATACTTCATCTTCTTTTTAATGGCCTGCTTAGAGCATCTTATATCGCTTTTTATACTACCCCATAACATGCTTTGATTTTCCTTTTTGTTCTCTTTGTGCTGCTTACTCTAGAAAACAATATATTGTGCAAAGAAATAGTATAACTAGCACAATGAAGTGAAAAGCTTTTGTATGACGTGTTCCTGTTGTAAATTCTTCTGATCTCTTGATCTTTTCTTTCTAATGTTTCTTGTCTGTCTCCTTTTCTTTTCTTCTGTTGGTGGGCGTTGTCTTATTTTATGGAGTGCATGATGACCCATAGACTCTGCATGCAGCTTTTAATTTTCCACATATATATATATTTAAACTCCTGGAAATGATACCATTTGCATAATTGCTGTGATTTGCTAACAAGGTGGACAAGATCACGCCTCTATCTCCAGCAGTTAGCCATGGATTTATCAGTACTAACATGGCCAAAATGTCCTTTAAGGAATGTGATAAAAGAACAGAACAGTCCAGATCTTCAGGTATTCTGGGGATGTACATAGTATACTTTAGAGAGGGTGTATAGCAGACAACTGTGTTCTCAGTAAATCATGGAGAAATTTTCATACCTCATCACAAATGTAGGAAAGAGAGCAGAGAGGCATAGAAGTCTCTTCCTTTGCTGTACGATGTTGAAGACATCCCTGTATTTGAGTTACTTCTTGTTGATTGTGCAAGCTCTGCTTTGCACAAACTGCGTATAAGAAAGAACTATTTTATCTACTTTGGACCTTAGTCTCTAAAATTATGTTCATTTTTTGCTTGGAAAATTTATGCAGCCATGAAAAATTGTATTTTAAACTTCAAAACAAAAAACTTCAGTTGTTATTGGGAAAATCTCAGTCTTCTGTTTCCTTAATTATGCTCAAATACATAATGTTTTATGTATTTGAAACTCGGAAGTACATATGAAATCTCAATGGAAAGGATTTATAATCTTATGTTTAGAATTCTTACATATTTGGTATGAAGCTGCCTCTTTAAAAACTGTTTAACTTCAGCAACTCCACATATAATGGTGACACCATTTTTTTTTTTATATTCCGTATTATCAAAACATACAAAAGAAAAGACGCTTATATATTTTTAAGCACTCACGGGTTTTTTTTTTTAAATTGAAATTCACTGGCAAAAAAAAAATAAAACAATTTCCTCCTATAGGTTTTATCCACTTCTACTGGCTTGACAAAAACTGTGTACAACCCTGCTGCTTTGAAGGCAGCACAGAAATCTTTGCCTGTTGTTTCCACTTCCGTGCTAGACTCTAATGAAGCACAGAAGAAAAAACAGGTAAATTAAATATACTTCTTTATGAAATGGACCTAGATTGGGAACTTGTGACCACTAGAGATAGTGCACTAGGTATATTCATCTCAAGAGCACAAATGAAACTAGTTACAAGATTAAATTCCTTTCAAAGACAGAAAATTCAGCATTGTTTTTTATTTTTTCAGTGTATGTTCAGGCAGTGTAAGCAGGTTTAAAACTCTCTAGAAGTTCAAAATGTGAAACACTTTTACCTGGAAGCAGAATCTCCATGTTGAGGCATGAATTGTCTGTTGTGAGTGAGAAGGAAGTACAATATAGTCACTATTCTTCTCTCTTAAGGCTTTCTGGAACAGACCTTTATTTTCATTAAACTGGCCTTTATTCTCACTGTGTTTTGTACTTGTGACCAAAATTATTTCTTCACTTGAGAGAACTCAGAACTGTATGACCCTGCATTTTAGTGTTTCCAAAATATAGTTCTGCTTGCTTAGAATTTTCAAAGAGCCTGGTAAAGCTCCTTTTTCAGGTTTATTCTTATCATTTAGAAAAACTAAATATAGGACAATGTTTGTCTTGCTGGTTTTGAATCACAAATTAAGAGTTCGATACTAAGTTAGATTCAAACATAAGTATTGAAATCAGTATAACCATTAAACAAAAATTTTAGCCCATTGGTGAACTTCAGTAACTAGTGCTTAACTAATTTGAAGTAGGAGTTTGTAGCTGCATGTCAGTTGTGGCATTGATCCGAACTTTAAAGAAATCACTTCTGATTTTGGGATTTCATTTTATATGTGTCCCCTAAAACATGTTTTTCAGAATTAGAGCCTTTACTTTTCAAGTTAAGATGCTAAGTGCCTGTGAAATGCCAAAAAGCTTGTAATGAAATTATTGACTCATCGTAACATCTGTAGGGTTTTTTTGAGAGAAGATTGGCTCTTCTTTCATGTGCTCTTGTGTTCTTTCCTTTCTTCAGAGATTTCTATTACAATATACTAGTACTTGTGGAAAAACATGATTTTTGGGACTCACTCCCTTCTTTCCTCCTGTCTCCCTAGTTTTTCTTAGCGTTCTTCCACTTGTCTTATTTTCCCTTTCCCTTCAGAAAAATGATTGCACACTGTATTGCAAAACTAACATTTCGTGCAGTAGAATTTGTCAGTATTTGGGAAGACATACAGAAACCTTATTACTCTTTCTTTTTTACATCTGTTTTGCATTTGTACTCTTTCTATAAGGTAATCCACTTGCAGTCTGATCCCAGTTGACTGGTGATCTAGAGGTGCAAAATCACCTTCTCCCTCTCTTCTTTTATCCCATTAAATATATTGGTATCAAAGCTCTCAGTTGTTTTCTGCAATTATCCTGCTATCTAAGACTTAAGCATTCGGTATCTGAGAGCAAGAAGCAATTGCTTTCTCTCAAGGAGCATTACTGGGAGGTGAGCACAGCAGCTGTGGCATCTCCTCCTACTTCTCCTTTTGAGTGCAATGTGTCACATATTTATCAGTTCCAATTCAGTTTGATTTGCCCATTGCAATGTCAAGGTTCTGTGTTTAGCAGCTTGAGTGGTAGTACTTGTAATTTCCAAGTTATAGTAGTCAGATGCAGGAGGGATGGTTTTCTTTGGGTAATATTTTAATTGTACAAAATAGAATATATTTTCTATTTGCTTATAACTCTACTAGTGAATGTGTTTTAATTGATGGACTTCATTTAAAGTTGCTTTCAAGATACTATCCTAACACATATGACTCTTGTGTGTTGTACCTCTTGTGGTAGTGTATTATATTGCCTTTCAGCCTTCAGTGGAGTTGTGTAAGGGGTTGCTTTGTACGTAAGTAATAATGAATTCTTCCCAGCACAGATCGAACTAAGAAAGATCATTAGATCCTTCACTAATTTGTTGATACATTATTTTCCAAAATATAATTTGAAATATTGCCTATTAGTACCTTGAGTTTCTGTTGCAAATGTTTTCCTTGTTATTGTAAGTTACTGCTGTATAGTTGTCATGTATAGTATATTTTTCTTCTGGCATTATTTTTCAAAATCTAGAAACTTTCTGTAATTTTTTTATGCTTCTAGGAAGCATTACGACTTCAACAAGATGTGAGAAAAAAGAAGCAAGAAATCTTAGAGAAGCACATTGAAACGCAAAAGGTAACATGTTGGCATTAAAGAAAGTTTGTAATTCGGTTGTAAAAATCTCAAATCAGTTCTCTAAAATATTTCAGAGTTTGTAAGCATGAGCTACAAAACTGACCTATAAAATAAGCATTCGCTTAGAATGGTATTGTCGCATTATTTTAAGTTTAGAGTTTTAATCTAACTTGTCTTGTTAGTTCACTTAAAATCAAGCTTGTGCAATTTTAGTTAAAATTGCCTAATTTGGGTGCCACATGCATATGTTTTTTGGGAGAAGTAGAAGCCTGAGAGTTCTACTTGACAAGAGCAGGAGAGATTCATGTAGAAAGGTGTGCTTGACTGCACTTAGGCTTAGGAGGAAAAAAAGGCCAAAATGTCATTTAAGTTGAATAAAAATTTTGAAATAATTTAAGTATGTTGAGTATATTTGTCCAAATGAAATGGAGATATCAAATGCTCAGTAGCAAATGAATTAGATTCAAAGATTTTAATTTAATATAAGCTGTTAAAAGCCCTATATATTGTGTTGAAGAGCACAGTAAAAGGAATACGATATTCTGTTTTTCCATTAGCTGTAATGAGTACTGGAAAACAGATCTCTAATAGTAGTTGTGAAGTAAAAAGATTTATTTTTTTTTTTTTTTTTAATTGGACAGATGCTGATTTCAAAGCTGGAGAAGAATAAAGCCATGAAGTCAGAAGACAAAGCAGAAATCATGAAAACACTGGAAATTTTGACTAATAGCATTACCAAGTTAAAGGATGAATTAAAAGGTGTATCACCAGGAGGAGGGGCTCCTTTAAAAAGCATGAAAACTAAGACTCAGGTACTCAAGTTTTGGTCAGCTTTTTAATAAAATGAATTTACATGCTTTTGTCAGCAGAAAAAAATACGCAGCTACATCAGCAGTTTTTAGAACCATAGGGGTTTAATTTTGAAGTTATTTTTGTTTTTGAAGTGAGATTGGTTTTGTCCTCTTTTTAAAGGAGCATAATTAATTTTAAAACCATGCTGTCGTCTAAAAGGTTTATCCACCGTTATACAGATATTACATCAAATTAAAAAAGCGCCAAATTCTTATTATTTCTGTTGCCTTATCTGATCTTTTGTGTATAGTCTATTCGTTTCTTAACTTTTTAATAGAAATAATGAAAATAGTATTTCTTCTGCAAAAAGATTATGCAACACAGATGTTGTCTGGTCAGGTTTAATACACAAAAGAAACTGCTTCATGAAACTAGTCAACCACTGGTACATAATTCTCTGGAGTTTTTATGTCACTGAAATATTTCAATATTTTAATTAAGCCTTTTAGATTGAAGACTATACTGGTCAGTTTTCCTTTAACCTGTCTACCCATGTTTGGGTTGTACTTGTGGTAGGAGTTCCCCTCCTTTGCTGTCATTCTGGTTAGTATTTGGCTAAAAACAGTTTCCTAGCTGCTCAAATACACAATTACATTACATTTTTAAAATGCAATATTTTGTTTTTTCTGGAAGTATGTATTCCTAAGCAGGTTACAAGGAAATTAAGAATTAAGCAAGACTTTGAGAAACAACATTTTGAGAAATTAATGTGTTCTTTTAAATACATTACAAGCTTTTCTTGCTTTGTCAAGTCAGGAAGTGCATACTAATAAAAGAGTAGATGTTTGTCCAGTGTATTTTCCAGTAGAAGACAAAAAGTCTTGCACTTGTCATGCTGTTTTCATTCAGTTATTAAATCTTCAGAATGCTTAGTTTTCTAATGTTGAGGATGTTTTTTTAAAAAGCTAGTGTAACATTACAGCCCAGAATTACTTTGAATGAATCATTAGTTTTCAGTTTGAAACAGCATTTCTACTGCGTTATTTTACATAGAAATATAGGCATTTAAACTAAGTGCGGTGTAAATTACGGTGATACACAGTTTTGAAAGGAAATATCCAAAAGAAATACTGAAACGAGCTGTGTGTACTCACTGTAACTTCTTACATTGTTCATCAGTCAGGAGAAAGTTGAAGCAGCATATTTTTCTTTCTGGAAGTCACTTTATACTCCTTTAAACAAATTTAGTTTCTGTGGGATACTCTACTGTGTTTTAGAGGGGGAAATAATGGTAATAGGGAAAAAAAAGGATTCAGACATGGCTATAATAAGATCAAATTCCTCTCTTTTTTTTGAGATGAGAGTTTATGTTTTGGGTTTTTTTTAATGTTTTTGAAAGAGAGTGGATGTTGTTTGATAAGAAATTGTTTCTGAGAGGTCTGAACAAAGTTACCTACCTGTAGAGTGAATTTAAACTATGGAAGTCCTAAAAATTGGCAATATTCTCCAAGCTGCATTTGATAAAACCTCACGTTTTTGAAAAGTACTTTTCTGCTGGTGGTATACTGTGCTTCATAAATTTGAACAGGAAGAACAGTTTATAATAATTTCAATCAAAGAATAATGATTGGTTGTGGGTTTCGTCACATGCAAGGGACAGAATCCCCACCCATAGAAATAAAGAAGCAAGTTGCATCATGAAAACTTGGTAAATTCTTGACTAGAAAATGGTAAATGCAGCATTTTAACCAATGACAGTTATTTTATCCTGAGAGAGGTCCAGTACGTTCTTAGAGTGGGCAAGAAAATAGTCTGATAACACAGAGTTGCTCAAAAGGATTGAGGTTGGAATGGATCTCTGGGAGTTGTCCTGTTCCATCACCAGGTGCCACTACAGAGAGTCTGGATGTCTTCTTCAGTAATGCACAGTGGGAATTTAAACACATGGATGAGGTCCTGTCCCCCCACCACCTTCTCATCCTGGAGTCGAACCATCCCAACTCAGCCTCTGCTCGTGTAGTAGATGGTCCACTCCCTTAATGATCTTTTTGACCTTTTGCTGGACTCTCTCCACTGTGTTTCTCTTGTGCTGGGGAGGCTGGAACTGGGCACAGCACTCTGTATGTGCCCTCACCACTGCAGAGTAGAGGATCACCTCCCTCAGCTTGCTGGTGGTGTGCTTCCTAACGCAGCCCAGGAGGCTGTCAGCCGCCTTTGTCACAGGGACACATTCCTGGCTCGTGTTCAGCTTCTTCTCTGCTACCAGGACACCCCAGGTCCTCTTCATTTGGGCAGCCCCCAACCTGTACTGTTGGCTGCGGTTATTCTTCCCCAGATGTAAGACTTGGCATTTCCTATTGTTGAAATGCAGGAGGTTCCTCCTGCCCTGTTTCTCCAGCATGTCAAGATCTTTCTGAATGGAAATGCAACCAGCTGGTGTAGCAGCCACTTCTCCGAATTTTGTGTTATCCACAAACTTACAGGGGGCCCACTCTGTGTTACCATCCAGGTCACTAATGAAGATGTTAAACAGTATTGACTGCTGAGGTACACCACTAGTGACCGGTCTTCAGCTGGGCTTCTCTCACTGATCAGAACCTTTGAACGTAGTGGTTCAGCCAATTTTCAGTCAGTCTGTCTATCTAGTCAGCACCTCACCCTTCTGGCTGTGAGGGTGTTTTGTGTGGCAGTATTGAAAGCCTTACTGAAGTCAAGGCAAACAACTTCCACTACTCTGTTCTTGTCCACCAAGGCAGTCACCTCATTGTAGATGGCTATTAAGGTCAAGCATGATTTCTCCTTTCCCAAATCATCTTCTTGTTCTTAGAATGCTGGGAAATGTTTTCCAAGATTATTTGCTCCTTCATCCTCCCAGGGATTGTGGTGAGGCTGACCAGAATGTGGTTCCCCAGATTTCCTTGCCCTTCTTGAAGATTGGAATGACATGTGCTTTTTTTCAGTCCCAAGGAACCTCCCCCACATGCCGTGGCCTTTCAAAGATAATTGAGATAGGCTTTCCAACGACATCAACAAACTCCCTCTGTACTTACGGTTGCATCCTGTTGGGTTCCAGGTATCTGTGTATGTCCAATTTGTTTAAATGTTTCCTAGCTTGGTTTTCTTCTGACAAAGGTAAGGCTTGCTTGCTCCAAGCTTTTCCACTGGTCTCAGGGTCAGGAGTTGCCAAAGGCAAGTCTTTCCAGTGAAGACCGAGGAACAGGAGGTATTGAGTGCCTCAACTGTTTCTGTGTCCTTTGTTGCCAGGTCTCCTTTTTCACATTCAGCAGTTTTCACATTTTAGTATTCCTCTTGCTGCTGATAGACCTGCAGAAGGCTTTCTTTTTGTTCCTCGCCTCTCTTCCCTTGCCAGATTCAATTCTAGGTGGGCTTTGGCTTTCCAGACCAATGCCTGCATGCTCAGACAGTTTCTCTGTATTCCTTCTGTGATCTGACCCTGCTTCCATCTTTTGTACATGTTGTATTTGGATTTAATTTCTGTTAGGAGCTGCTTGATCATCCATGCAGGCCTCTTGCCACTTTTACTTTATTTCCTGCATGCTCTGGAACTTGGAGAGTGTGATTCTTGAAAACCATCTTGCCTTTCCAGCAGATATCCAGGCCCAGGGTCTTCAAACAGGAGGCTTCTTCCAATTGTCTGAAGAAGGCCTCCCCTACTTGTTTTACCTGATCAGGCAGTGTGCAGTACACACCCACTGCAGCATCACCTGTGTTGCTCTGCCATCTTGATTCTCACTCATCAGCTTTTGACTGGCTCATAATCCGTCCCCAGGCAGAGCTCCGTGCATTCATACTGCACTGTCACATAAAGGATAGCTCCTGCTCCTCGCCATCCTGGCTTGTCTTTCTGTGAGAGACCGTGTCTGTCCACTGCAGCATTCCAGTCGTGTGAGCTTTCCTGTGGTGTTTCTGTAGTCCCGGTGAGATTGCGGCCCTGTAACTGCACACAGACATCTAATTCCTCTCCTGTTTTTCACATGTTGTGTGTATTAGTGTATGGGATCTTCAGAGAGGCACTGATTTGCCAGAAAATAAAGGAGATTTTCCCCTGTGATACTGTTCTGTAGGCCCTCCCTCATTTATGTGGATTGGTATGTGTATGCTTGAGGTTGGTTCCCCTTCGACCCAGTTTTGTTCATCTTGAGATCTCTTCTGCCCAGATCGCCCTTTGCTTGGCAACCTGGTTCACTACTTCCTTGTGTGATTAGTTTTTTCACTTAGCAGAGTGAGACAATATGCTAATTTGAATTACAGTTATAACAAAATTAAATGAGCTGGCTTTCCATTTCCTTTGTAATATGAAAAGTGAAGAAACGTTTTTCGCAAACCCACTTAATAATGGACAAAATGTTCAAACTGTAGAAAAGTTGATTTTATTGATAGCTTTCCTCTCAGGGAGATTTGTGCATTATGCGTGAGCATTGTTTTGTTAGTATTCAAAAAAGAGAAGACAATCAGTCCCATCTGACCTTTGTGAAAGTGAGAAATTAACAGATCCTTCAGTTAAAGTTTACAACTTTGACAATTTTCTGAAAGACTTTGCTCTAGGTTCTCCTGCATTTTCTTAGCTTTGAAAGCCTGGGCAGCTCAGAAGACCCTGCAGACTTGAAGATGAGGCCCATGTGACTGTGCCATTATCTTTACCTATTTTTGTCTTGTTCAGTTCATGCAGATTACAAAATACGCTTCCTCCCTGAGTGTAGAAACCTTTGCTACCTCTTGGTGTATCTTGAAGAAGGTATTTTCTTCTTGAGACCTGGCACAGCTCTGTAAAAGAGAAGTCTTCATTAAGAACGCTAGAAATAAACCTCAAAAAGTCTAGAGACTTTCTTTACGACACCAGTGTCACTGGCTGCTTTGTGAGTTCTAACTGCTGGTCATTATTAAACTTCAGAAGTGGTTGTTTTGCCATGTCATTGATGTGTTGCAACACAGTGGGATTTGAGAGAAACAGTGTTTCCAATTTTGAAAGCTTTGAAAAACATTATACTGGAGATAATGGATTTTTTCTGTGGTTGCTGTAGGTAATCAGAAAATGGGGCTGAAAGGAGGTCAGGTTGAAGTTGCCAGTTGAATAATCCAGCTTTTTTTTCTTTTAAAGCTTCCAGGAAAACAAACAAACAAACAAAAAACCCTTTATCATTCAATGGTGATACTTGGTTTCCAACTGTCACAACTGCGAAACCTTCATCTCTTGACAACCAGCCTTTGAATACATTACGTGCTGTGATTTTGAATCAACGGGTGTAAATATAAAGCTGTTTCACAATCATCTATAATTTTATCCTTCATTTGTGATGTCACTGGAACATTAAAAAAAAAATTATCTTCCAATGTGGAACAGAACTTCAAATAAAATTTTCATGGTCGCATAAAGCCTTTTCCTGCACCTGTACCAGCACCTGCACCTCAGTGGTTGCAATGAGCATATCTAAATTTCGGTTCAGTCACCTTTCAGTTTCATATCTGTTTTGAATTTTCTAGTAGTTTCTAGCAGTTTTTTTAACTATGTGCTGGAAGGCACCTTCAAGTGCATCAGAGACCAACTTTTTGTTAGCAGAGGTCTTTGTTACTGTGTTTTTTCTACCATGGTCTGAGCAGGACTACCATATGTGCTTTTTCCATTATGAAATTGTGATAGATGGTTTTTCTCATTCCTGATTGTAGATTTTTGTATTAATTCATAATTGTACTGCATTTTTTGGTAGAATCCTTTTTTATCATCACTACCGTATAATTTTGCATTTTCTGTTTTGTGTATCTCTAGTTTAGGAAAAATCCCATTGGCTTTAGCTGTGTGTTAGTCTAAAAGGTTTGACACCACCAAGGTCAGAAACATACTACTACACATGGAAGTTTCATCTTGCATGATGATGTTCGTGAAGGTGGAAACCTAGCGTAGTAAGCAGTATACCTGCAAAGTTGCAGCTGTGATCTAAATTAATAAGCCACAACTTGGTTAAATTTAAAATTCCACTACAGCTTCTAGTTTTCGAATTCCTTTTCCTTAGAGTTTCCAGGGATCTGGTTATTAGGTAGAGGTGCTGTGGCAGGTTTCTGCCTTCCCTGGAGGCAATCTGTAAGTCTCTGTGTATTTCTGAAATAGCTTCCTGATAGGAGCGTAGCAATAGATTCTTGGGTTTTATCGGAAAATTGTTTCCTCAGTAGAGAATGTGAACTGCGCAACTAATAATTTACCATAACAATTTCTTAGATGCAGAAAGAGTTACTAGATACTGAACTGGATTTATACAAGAAGATGCAAGCTGGGGAGGAAGTTACTGAATTAAGACGAAAATATACAGAGCTACAGCTGGAAGTATGTTTGTCTCCTCTTTTGTAGCAATTAACTTTTAATCACATGTTTTCATATATGTTTATTGGCTTGTATGTTGTATCATAAACTATTTTCTTTCAGAGTGCAATATTAAGTTGCATATACATGGAGGCATTTAGCAATATTTTAAAAAGTCAATTTCTGAATTCCACTGAGGTAGAGAAATAATATTGTCTCTAATTTTGATTGTTAATCTACTTAAATTCTGTAACTCTTAAAATGATGTGATATTCTATACATTTGTGGTAATAGTAATTCCTTGAGACTATGGCATGTTTTTAAATTGTTGTCTGTAGGTGGTGTTATGTTTGATAAGGAAGAGTTAGAATACGCTGCTTGATCATTTATTTTTAGGTGTACTCTTAGTGAGATTAACCAAAAAGGCTGAAGCACCAAAAGTAGTAGTATTGCAGCATTGATTTCCAGAGGAGGATTTACCAAAAGCAAATACAATGTTATAAGAAGTGTACAATGTATAGAAACACACTTTTTTCTTAATGTACTTGCTTTTAAAAAAGTTCAGAACGCTGTGCAAGATTCTTCATATCTCTCTTACTTTGAGAAATTCTGAATGCTGTGGCTGTTATTCTGTGTTATATTGCACTGTCTTGCTTATATGATTGTGTAATATCTACTTAATTGCATGATAATCTTATCTCTTTTTACTGTTAAGCAGGCTGCTGTGTCGCTTAAATCCTTCTTGTCTTAATGAAGTTTGGTCATGTCTTATGTATAACTACATATGAACACAGTGCACATACGTACGGCTAAGTTGCATTAAAATCTTACTTTAAAACTAAGTTGTTACGCAGCTTTGGTAGTTGTGAAAATAGGTTTGTTAATAAGCCAAGCCCAGGGTAACAAGCCTTGATTTTACTGTGAGAAAACCCAAACAGTACACAGTTTGATTGTTGAGTCAGCATAATCTTTAACTTTCTGGATTATTCATTTAACTATTTTTTTTAAACAAAACAACAAAAACCCCTGCAATATTATCTTTACCAAAAAAAAAAAAGTGAACCATATACTATTATAAAATTATCTGAATAATTTCGTCAATAAAGCCATAACAGATAGATCTCCTCATGGGTTATATCACTGGCATGCACTTAAGTAGTCATATCAGTGCTTGAGTTGTAAACACTGTAGGATATGTCAAAAACGTTCTGGTGGTTTCATTTAACGTTTGATTCCTACATCAGATCTATTTGGATTTGAAAAGTTTGTGGGTTTTTTTTTTTCTTGTGATAAACATTGTAATCAAATCCTTGAAAGTGCTTTTTTGAAACTTAAAATTAACTTTTGCAAATTGTTTTTTAAATGGCTGTCAGAGATACTGTTATTGGCCTTTTGACTTTTCTTGGAAAGTTCATGCCAGTTCTCTAGAAAGGCTTATTACAGGTATTATGGGAATGGAAATTAGTACGTAGAGCCAGATTTTTAGTGAGTACTTTGTCCTTGGAGGTGCTCGGTAGAGCCTCTGTTTCATACCTCACAGTTCTGTGGCCCAAAGCTACTATGCTACATTAGTTCTGGTCAGGATGAAAGTCTTGGCTGGACACTGAGAGACAAATTAAGAGATGGATAAAGAGACAAATTGAGTAGTTAGTCACCACATCAAGAAAATTTGTTAATGAAATTTCAGATGTTGTGCTGCAGTTCCTTTCTCCTATGAGGAATTACCCTCACAGATAAGGGCTCTTTTGCAATCTGCTTTTAATACCTGGTTCTTCTTTCCTATTTCTGTCCTATTTTTGATTTGTTAATAAGTAACAGTATTAGCTTTTTAATGTTATTAACATGCTCACCTTTTGTTATTTTAAGACCTGTAAGCTGCTCTTTCTGAGGCTTGTTTGGGGATGTTTGTAGGGAACATCAAAATATGTGTTTGTTAATTTTGTTTAAGTATCTAGATTATGAATTTTAATATGTCAATATGTTATGTATAAACATCTTAGGCTGCCAAACGAGGGATTCTTTCTTCAGTTCGTGGTAGAGGGGTTCATGCAAGAGGTCGGGGTGCATCACGTAGCAGAGGTAGAGGAATACGAGGCCGGGGTAGAGGCAGAGGAGTTCCTGTGCATGCAGTTGTGGATCATCGGCCTAGGGCATTAGAAATCTCTGCATTTACAGAAAGTGATAGAGAAGATCTTCTTCCTCATTTTGCGGTATGTGGCAATTTTTTTGTTCCTTGAATGACATTCTTCTTGTTTTCTCTTGATATAATTCATGTGGAAACATTATTTAGGAATGAACCTGTTCGTGGAAAAAGAGGACACATCAGAAAAAGGTGTAACAAATTACACCATTGATTCAACTAGTTATAAAAGTAACCACATAGCATTTGCAAGGCTTGTGGGGTTTTTTATTATAAAGAAAAGAAATTGGGAATATAAAGCAATGACTTTTTTCAGCATGTATGTAATATGGTTACAAATTATTAGATATAGAAAGATAAAATAACTGAAAGGATAGTGAGAACAAAGACTGATTCACTGCCCAAACTTTCAGTGCCTAAAGTCTGTTTATCTTCATTGAAGTATCTTAGCAAGTGCTTAATTAAAATTTTCGCTGAGGATTTTCAGTGCCTTTGCCTGACTTTCTGAATTTAAGAATCAAGATGAAAATTGTGCAACCGTATGCAGATCTTGGCAGGACAACCAAAGGTTTCTGTCTCTTCATCTGTGTAAGCTTAAGAAGTCAGAGCTTTTTATACTTGTTTCCTGGTTTTAGTCTAAAAAATAATGAACCGACATTTTTTAGCAGATTTTTATCTGCAAATATAATGAAGTAAGAAATCAGCATAAATTTATAAAAACCCTTATCCTCCATGATAATAAAAGGATAATAAAAGGAAATTTGTTTATTTTGTAAAATGAATGGTAGGAATATATAGTGGCGTAAATTGTGTGAATCTTCGTCTGTCGTCCCCCCGTTGTTGCTTTTTTCTTTCAATATTTGATTGCAGTTGTCTTCTATGAAGGTAGAAGTCCAAGAGCCAGTAAGTCCAGTAAATTATACTCCAGTCAATATACTTAATATTTCCTGTCTGGCAGCCGTGCAAGTAGGTTTTAGAAAAGGCCAACAAGGACCTTTGTCTCGTTTTTAAAACTTAAAAACCAAACCGAAACAAACAAACAAAACCCCAACCAACCAACAAAACCCAAATGAACAAACAAAAAAACCACTACTATTATACTGTTTTTTTCAGGTTTGTTTCCAGGAGCTATATATATATGCACGCATACATAAATGTACATATATATTTTGTTCCCCTTAAATGCACTGCATCATATCTATACAGAGGAACAAAAAGGGCACCATTATACCCATAAGGGGGACCAAATTACTTTCTGTAGAGATTAATGCCATTCTGAATATTTCTGCATACCTATATGTGTGTGTGTATTTAAGGGGAACAAAAGTACTTTCTATAGAGATGCATGGTGGACTGAACATTTGCTCAGTGACTTCACAAATTTCTGGTGTAAAACTAAGAACAGAACTTTAAAATTAAGAAACACAGTTCACTTGGTCAACCACAGGGCATTTCTCAGTCCAGTTTCAATGATGAGTATAAGAAAAATCTTATTTTTAAGCTACAGTATTCTGTTGTGGTTTAGTCTGCTTTATGAGTCACCTTTCGTGTTTTTCATTTCGTTATGTATTTCTCTTACTGACTGCAAAGAATATAAAAATGAAGATGGAGAATGAGCCACTGTTAAAAGCTTGCTGTGTGGTGTCAGTTTGTGGTCGTAACATTAACCAAACACCCCCAACTTAATAGTGTTTACAAATACAGTTCTATTCACAGTGTTAGTATTATAACACTGAGAAACAATGTTAGTTGTTTCATTTTACAAGTTGTGCATTTGCTGTTTTAAACTTGATCCAAATTGCATGGAAATGCACTGAGCTGTATTTCTGTGATATGTCACAACTCTTTGCACATCAGCAGTGCGCTCCACCTGTACAGATATGTTGGGCACTGCAGCTTACAGTGCTGGCAGTATTAAAGGTAGCAATACCATTGAGACCATTACAGGAATAGATGGCTCAGGTTCTTAAGATGCTTAAATCAAGTTTTGAAAGTTTTGCTACCATCCCTGCATCTAATAAATCTTTTTGTGAAAGAGTTTCCTAATAAACTAATGGAATCATCTCAAGATCCCTTTTTTCTGCTAAAGAGAGAAGTATTGAAGCAGAAGAATCTCTTTTTCTGTCATAATTTTACCTCATACCTGTATATTTACAATGAGGAAGTCCAGACACTACAGCACTTTTGTGGTTTAGAAATGGAAGTCAAAGTAGCTATTCCTTGCAAAGACAAATACTCTGATTGGCATTAAGGCTGTGAAAGGTACACTATTCTAATTTATCTTATTTCTGAGGGCATTTGATTTAGGACAGCGCTTTTAGAGGTGGAGAACTATTTCACTAAGCTTTTTCTTATTTATTTATTAAAAGCAATATGGTGAAATTGAAGATTGCCAGATAGATGACTCTTCTCTCCATGCGGTGATTACCTTTAAGACAAGAGCAGAAGCTGAAGCTGTGAGTATAGTCTTTGTTGAAAATACTCTGCACCGTTGAACTTCTTTCTAGTTACAGTATACTCCTAGATGTGATTAAATTTAATACTGCTAAGTATTTAAAAATATTTTAAAATAAGTCTGACACAAAAGTTTAATTCTAGATTAAATCTGACAGAACAGCATATTACTGAAATCCGTGGGAAATGAGGGTGTTTATAGCAAATTCAAATACAAGTTATAAAAGAGAAATTAAGAGAAACACATGGGAATTGATAGCTGGTTGTCTTGGTTTATCTTTATTTAATTGCTGGTTGTTTTCTGCCTGAAGACTTGTTACCTTCACAGTGTTCCTGAAAGTCTTTCACTGGTATCCTGCAGAGTGAGCCTGTATATTTTGTTTGGGATCAGTTGGATTTACCTTTGCCTGAAAACCTGTCGTAGTGTAAATGTGATTTGATGGGATTTGCTTTTTTTCTTTCTCCCTTTTTTTTCCCCCTTTTTCTAGCATATTTCTTAGAATTTTAGGAAATTACATAAGTGTAGAATTATAGAAGTAACTTTTAAAGACCAAAATCCAGAGTTAAGGTATGTTGTAATTAAGCATCCTTACATATGGATCATTAGGACTTTATACATTTGGCTCAGCAGGACTCCTGCCTCATTCAGTCCATGGTGTAAGTACCATGTGGAACTGTGCAAAATAACAAACACAGTTATTCTGCAAATGATTTTGTTTTCTTTAAAATCCTTGCATCACTTTTGGGAAGGAGTAAACTGAAAATAATAGGGACTTCTGAAAGAATGGATTCATATTTACGGTATGGTTGTATGGAAAGATTTTGTTTTATATTTATATTTTGCACAAAGTTAATATTGTGGAGTTTACTTGAACATAGTTTTCATACCTGACCAGACTCTTTTGTATGCTTTATCTCGAGACACCAGTAACCTAAGTTACAGAAATAATAATATTTACAATGCAGATTAAGCAAGTGGGGACAATAGTTTTAGGCACTTATAGTATCGTTATGGTTATGTATTTTGAGAAACAATTTGATGCACATGCCAAAGGTGTTTTATGGAAGCATAGAAACTTTGTTTGTGAAACTCTTAGATGTAGCAATGATGAGCACTAACTGTATGGAGATTTGTAACTATTCTGTAAAAAAAATAAGTGTAATTAATGATACATAGTATATACTAACTGATAGTGAAAAACAGTACTGTACAACTGTATTGAAGGAACACAGTTCAACAGTGAACAAAAGTTCGGTGGAGAATGAGAAATATCTGCTGGCAGATGAAAGCTGTCGTAATTCATATACTCAGAAATTGACTGAATTAAGATTGACATTTTAATTTGGGTGCTTCCTGACATTGGGCACTTCATTTTGCAACTTCATATTCTTTGATGTTTTTTACATAAGAAATATTCTAAGTATTGATAGAAACTTCTGCTTCTATGAAAATAAAAACAGTTCACCTAGACCAATAATCAGTTTTTATAGATTGTCCAAATAAAGTCTTTAGTTCTCGCAAGTGCAGTATGATTCACAACAAGGATCTTGACAGTATCTTACTGCAGATATTTGTTTATCAGCAAAATACAGTTTTTACTGTTATAACTTGTTTTGCCTAAAAATTGGCATGGAGAATCTTTTCAGCCTTAGCTAAATTTCTGTACCCCAAAAACAGGGAATGGTAGTATTTTGGAACCAAACATAGAAGTGTAGAGATAGGAAGCACCTGAAAAGAACGTTGTGTAGAGAATGAAAAAAGATGTGGCAGGGGGAGAAGAGAGATGTATTTGGTGGAAAGGTTGAAGTCAACATTATGTGCTTGTTTTTTTCTTTTTTTCTTTTTTTTTTTTCTTTTTTTTTATGATGCATTTCACTGCATTTGGAAAGCAGTATGTTTTTCCTTGATCACTCTCAACCAGGTAGAGTTTTCAACCTGTATTCAAGGTGAAGTTCAGAATATGCTCTGGAAAGTAGGAATGTTTTAGCTGGGTCAGAATTCGTGATCGATGTGTGAGGTGTCCACATTCTAGCTATCATTAAAACTTATAGTTGTCAAACGACTTTATGACTAATTGCATCTTCATTTTTAAATTGAAATTTTATGAAAACTCTGTTTGATCCAATATAGTAAAATCTGTATTTTCCTTATTTCCTTTTTCTCATATATTAAATATATTTCCACTGGAATTTCTGTGTTTACTACTAAGCAGACTTTAAGGCTGGCAATTGGAGAAGTTGTTGAAGGTAATCATTAAAAACCTCTGTTGAGGCCAATTGTGAAGTAAATGCAGCTAATATTTTACCTTCTTAAATGAAAATAGGCCTAGGCTTTATGACCATATATGTTCTAGCCTGGAAGGAAGAGGAAGATTCCCTATTGTAAAATGTTGCAGTTTTATGTAGTAGTAATTTCTTCCAAAGATTACAAGTTGTTTCTGGACCTAAATGTCAGGTATAAGTACTTTTAAAAATTCTAGTTGTGTGACATTGTGATGAGACCATGGACAAAAAGCTCCTGAGCTGCATTTTAATAAGCATAGAATCTTTTAAATTTATCATAAATTTATATGTACAGATTTAAAATTTATACCTGGGGACTTTAATATCACACAATTCATGTTCAGATGTCATTGAACATGTAATTGTTTCTACATTTCACATTATGCTGTGCTTTCAGATTGTACTATAAATCTTTTGTGACCGTGACGGTTATTTCGGAATGTTGCTAACGCTGATTTATGCTCATTCATGTTACTTTAATTTGAACATACTATTTCCAAAGCAGCCACTTAATGCAGCTGGTACTTAGGCATGAATATCCCATAAGTTAAAAATTTTTACATTTCAATTACCACGGCTTTACAGGAAGTGGAGCATTTTCCAGTAGATTAAGTTATAATCACAAAGGGGCTTTTCTAGTTGTTTGGGTGACTTTTTTTTTTTTTAATATATTAAATCATTTGTATTTATGGGATGTCTTCTTCCAGTAAGGCATGCATTAACAGGTTTGTGTCCATCTTTGAAAGGTGAAGAACCTATCAAGTTAATATGAAAAACTGGGAAGGTGTTGGTTCAGTATGTTACCCACATCACCAAAGGCCTTATGGTTTTCAAACCTTATTTTCTTCTGAATGTATTTTGATCCTTTTCCTGAAAGGAGGTGTGAATTCCATGCGCAGTGAATGAAGTTTTGTTTTAACCTATTAACAATAACTCAGCATGAACATGTTACAACTTGGATGTTATTTTGAGAAAGCAGGCTGCTGGTTTATTTCTGGCATTTAAGTATTACCAAAGTTAATTTTTCCCCTGACAAAGAAATACATAACTAAAATGTTTAAACTTGTTTTAGGCTGCAATTCATGGATCTCGTTTTAAAGGACAAGAGTTAAAGTTGGCATGGAACAAACCTGTTGCTAGTATGTCAGCTGTTGAAACAGAAGAAGCTGAACCTGATGAAGAAGAAGTAAGCTTGCTTTTTCTTTTTTTCTTTCATTTTTTAAGATGAAATACTGTAGCATTTTCAGTATAAAATGATCTGTTAATTCATACTTCTATTTTTTTAATCTAACTCGTGTTTTGAATTAAGAAAGTGGATTTATCTACAGATACATCTTGTTTTCTAAGCTGTTCAAAGTCCAGATACTTTACTTTTCCTTGCAGAAATGTTTCATTTCTTACACACCAAAAAACTCTAGAGGATATATCTAGAAAATTGAAGAGATGGGTTTGAATTTGCATGAGAGAGATTGAGGATTTTTTCCAAAACATGAGTTTTTGTATAATCTACTTTAGGCACTTATTTCTTAGAGAATCAAATTTCAGAATCTAATTTTCCTTTATAGAGAGATATGGCTTGGAGGATACAGGTGAAGGAATATTTACTAACTTAATTCTGGCATCTGAAGTACAGCTACTGAGTGTTAGTCTTCTTCACAGTGCACGAAAGGTATTAAAGCCTTGTCTGAATAACCTTTATTGGATAATGCAGGAATAGTGGGGCAGCGTTTCTTGAGGCATTTAACTCATTACGCTCAAAATGCCGATGTTTGTGAATTCTGGAAAAACAAATGTCATTTGGGGAGAAAGTCAAGTAATCTACTTCAGCTCAGGAAGTGCAGGTTGAACGAGTGCACAGTGAGATGGATTGCGAACTGGCTGGATGGCAGAGCTCAGAGGGTTGTGATCAACGGTGCAGAGTCTGTAGTGGGGTTCCCCAGGGTCCAGTCCTATTCATCATGTTCATCAGTGACCTGGATGAAGAGACTGAGTGCACCCTCAGCAAGTTTGCTGATGATACCAAGCTGGGAGGAAGGGCTGACACACCAGAAGGTGAGGCCTGGACAGGCCGAAGGACTGGGCAGAGAAGAACCTGATGAAGTTCAACAGGGGCAAGTGTAGGGTCCTGTACCTGGGGAGGAATAACCCCAGGCACCAGTACAGGTTAGGGGTTGACAGCCTGGAAAGCAGCTTTGTGGAGAAGGACCTGGGAGTTCTGGTCAAAAACATGTTGCCCATGAGTCAACAGTGTGCCATTGTGGCCAAGAAGGCCAATGGGATCCTGGAGTGAGGCCACATCTGGAGTACTGCATCCAGTTCTGGGCTCCTCAGTTTAAGAGGTATAAGGAATTACTGGAGGGAATCCAGTGGTGGGCTACAAAGATGGTTAGGGGTGTGGAGCATCTTTCTTATGAGGAGAGACTGAGAGAGCTGGGTCTGTTCAGCCTGGAGAAGCCTGAGAGCAGGTATCTTATCAACGCTTATAAGTATCTCAAGGAAGGATGATAAGAGGATGCCGTCAGTTAACTGTGTATACATAATTGCCATAGAATAGCTGAAGTACACCTTGACTTACTCAGCGATAGCATTTTGTCTGTATATTTTTCCTGTATTTTGGCAGGTCTACCATAGTACCAACTTCACAAGGTTGTTTTGATATGACCAAAATTGGTTATTCTTTTTATGCTTTGTAGTATTCGCTTTGTGTTTGTTTTGGTTTTTTTTCTGAAGAAAGCCAGTTTGTCTATTCACTTTCTGTCTTCAAAAATGCTAGTATCTTTTTATCATGTCAACTGAAAATAGGTAGGCTACCTCCACCACTGTGTATTCATATTGGGCATTTGTGCATTCTGACTTTACTAAGTATCATTTCTCTTGTATATGCAAACCTCAAGTGCTGTCAAACAGTAACGAGCTGTAATGAACAAGAGGCTATACTAGGGAATCTTCAGGGCATAAATTGATGGACTCGTCTAAAACTTTCCAGATTTTCAGAACTTAAGTAAAAATGGGAAGTAACCTTATTTTTGGTATTAAGGAATAACTTCATTACTCAAATGTTTACCTTTATTGTAGATATTTGTTTTTAGTGACCATTTATTTTTCTAACCCTTTTCTTGAGATCTGATTTTATTTTTAATTTAAGTGTTTGTCTCTGGACTGTTTCTGCAGTCATTCCTCAGCAAATTATTCTTGTGGAAATGCATAGGATTTGATCTTGGATCAAAAATTCTAGCTGTTCATTGCTTTTGTATGCTTGCTGGAATCTTTGCAATACCAAGCGTGTAACACAAAAATACTGGTTTACCTATATTTTTGTTAATAGTATTGCTGGATTCTTACTTGGCCCAGTGTTTACAGTTTGTTTTTTTAATTTAACATGATTGATGTACTTACCTCTGACCTTTTCCCATTTTCAAAACAAGCCAAATATATGTATCTCTCCTATCTTCTTTCTGTAATGAGATTGGATTTTATTTGAATTTTCTGCAGCTGAATTAGTCCTAAACTTCAACAGAGTTATTTACATGGGGAATTTTTTTTCAATAATCCTTGGGAAATTCTGCATTTAAATGTTGTTCTCTTCTGTGAGCTTTGTATTGCTTCTAGCGTTTGGTTAAGTTAGTATTTGAAGTATAATGTTGTGATCTCTAGGTCTCACATGCATGAGCTCAAGAATTTGTGTTCATGCACTGAAGTTCAACCAATTGCATAAAATAATTTTTACATAGTTTTATTGTTCAAAATTTGGTACTTATGGAGGATTAGATTGGGGGTGGGGTAAGTTCCTACAGTAAGTGGTCTGAATCTCATATATTCTTTTTACATGTATAATGTTTTGAGTTTCTGTAAGCCTACAATTCATCATCGTGCATATTTAACTCTTTTCATTGTGTCTATTGTAAATACAAAAAATGTTTCCTTCATTTTTACGTGTCTGCTGTTTTAGTTCAGCTAAGGAATGCTGTGCCAAAGAGGGATAGCAGACTTCAGAATTGAGTGAAACTAAGTACCTTGATATTTGGGGCAGGGGAGGGAGAAAAAAGGGAGATAGGTCAATTCAGCAGAGTGACACTTTTAATAATGAAACAGGGCTCCTAGTATGTTTATGAAAAAATGAGGACTTGAGTGCTATAGACAATCCCTGGTGAGTAGCCACTTAATTATGAAAGCACCTGGTCTCCCTAGATGCCTTAATGTTCTGCACCTGGGTGCCTAATAAACGAGTTGGCTCTACTGAGTCAACAACAGATGCCTAGGAAGAGTAGAAGATGTGTAAGTAGAGAGTAACTTTTAATCTTCAGCAGTTTACAGTTCAGGGACCTGTTGAGTCAGAGGTATGGGAACTTTGTAGTTAAAAGCACTCAATAGGTATTTATTTTATGAATTTGGTTTCATTAGAATCTGAATAGCATCTATAATGTCCTGCAACAGGGAATGCTGCTGTTAAACTATGTCTAGCAGGGATAAGTAACTTTATATTTGACCTGCCATCTGCATGTTTAATTTTTATGTTCTCCTGCTTTTGCATCAAAAAAATCAACCATCATTCCCTCTTCACTTTCTCTGGGACACTTAATATATATGGACTACCGTCATACTTCCCCTCAGTTACTTTCTCTTCAGGCCAGAGAATCCAAGTCCGTATAGTTGTTCCCCCAATGGAAGTTGTTCTGGGCTTTTTCATCATCCCTCTTGCCAGTTTGCTGTGTGCACCTTGAAGTTCTCCACTGTGCACTGCCCAGGACTCCTTCGTTTTGGCACCACTGACATATATTAGCCTGCTGGACATCTAGACACCAGGGGAAAAGGCTGAGTCCTCGAAAAGCATCCATGCTTTGGTCTGGCTTAGAGTACCCAAGCATACATTGACAGACAGGTCAGGGGTTATCAGAGCTGCTTTTTAAAATGCACTTTCCATAGGCAGAAGTAATGAAGATAGTTTCTCCCTCTTGTAAAACAGCCTACTGGAAAGAGAGAAGGCTTAGTTCTAGGCTTTCTTCAGCATGGAGCCTTATGTCTCGCCAGCAGGCTCCCTAACTTCACTAATCAACCTTCATACCTCCTGTAGAATTCAGAAATTGTGTAGAAAAAAAAACCTACAATTACTGGGACAAGAAGAATAAGCCATGACTGTTACCGAAAGGCTGGGAGACTTTGCTGGGGAAAGAGAAGCTTGTCTTGCAGTCCTTTCTTTAACTAGTGCAGAAATTGCTGTGATAGCTGCGATCTTAAAAAAAGTTCTGAGGCAGGGCCTAGTTTATCTATACCCCCGTGTTTATATGTAGACAAAAGTTAAAACAACTCACTGTTGATCTTTCTTTTTTTTTTTAACTTTGCCTCTCTGAAGCCTGTAACTGTCGACCCTAAATGTTCAGGGTTTTGTGAAGTGTACTGAGTTACTATGTTGTTACTGAAAGCAGTTGAAAATACAGAATTATATTTTGTCTGAATTTCTGTAAATAGCTGTCTCCTTGTCCCAATCTTTTAAATCTTGATATTGGTTTTAAGCTTGATTAAGCTGTCAGAATCAAAATATGTCAGATTCAACCTTTTTGGTACTGTGGCACAGGTAGATTAAACTCTTGAATGAAAACAGGCATAGTTATTCTCAATGTCGAAAAACTGGCATTGATTTTCAGAATAGCATCTTAAGTGTCATGGGAACATTGCAGCTTGGGCATGAATGATACGCTGAAGAATCAGAACAGCTGTTTTAGTATGAGGTGCAAATGTCGTGGTCATTTTGAAGTCCACAGAAAATAAAAGGTTTCATTTGCCCTTTGTTAATATATGTATACATGCAGCTTTTTTGAAAGCATTACTGTTTACCTGTTAAAAATATATCTGTTCTTTATTAAATCACAAGGATCAGAGATCTGTGTTTTGCCTTTTGATCTTCAACATTTTCTGACATGAGTATCATGTTTTGTTCTTGAAGTTTCAGGAGGAGTCTTTAGTGGATGACTCGCTGCTTCAGGATGATGATGAAGAGGAGGAAGATAATGAATCTCGTTCGTGGAGAAGATGATTCAGCCAACTGATCAGTGACAGTGCTGCAACTGCACTTGTATTGCATTAGTATTACCTAATGTACTTCTGCATCTTTGTATTTGTTTTGTGATGAAGTTGGATTCGGATATAGACTAAAAAGCAGCTGGTCGGTTATACATTTTGAGAGATTGATGTTTGAGTTACATTTCAGTAAATGATTGCTAAAGACATCATACTAGGAACATATGCAATGTTTTTATTACATAGTTCTACAGAAAGTTACAGAATTCTTTGGGTTCTTTGTAATTTACCGAATTGGTCGAACACAAATGACCAAAAGTTGTTATAACATAGATAATTTTTGTTCTATTCCAGATACGGAATGAAAATTTGCATTTAAAATCTTTGTGAATGTTTTCAGAAATGAATAGATAACAGTACTAAACTGAAGTCTCTCAAGTTATGTATTCAAAATATTGCATAGTAGTATGCTTAGGCTTTACTATGTACTAGCCTTTTGTTGGATTTGTGTACGTATTTTACCTATGGGTTTTAATGATAAAGTGTATGACTGCTTTGCATATAAGTCCTTATGACTTTAAGATGTTAAAAAATAAAGAAATGGAATGGTCTTCAAAAAAAAAAAAAAAAAAAAAAAAAAAAAAAAAAAAAAAAAAAAAAAAAAAAAAAAAAAAAAAAAAAGTGAAATAAAATAGAAAAAAAAAAAAAAAAAATAAAAAAAAAAAAGGAAAAAAGACCGTTCCAAATGGCAAACCCCACCCCCATATTCACAAAAGGAGCTCTAATCACTATCACTTATACTAAAATAGTATTTAATATAAAAACATCTCAATAATATTTCATTTATGTTGACACACAGGTGTACTCTGTCACGTAAAAGCTTGTGGATGGCTTCTGAATTTTAAACTGATTTAAGTCAAATGGAAAATTGTAGGATAATATTCCAACAATAAGGACTTTATTCTGTATTCCTGTACTGTGTAACTGTAGAAGAAAATTTGATCCCACAAAAATATATGCAGTACTGAAAAGTAATTTAGAAAAATACATAAGGTGAAATAGAATATTTGGTAGATATTGTTCTAAAAACTTCTAACTACACACACCAATGCATCTTTTTTTATTCCTGTCTTTCTGTTATTACATTTTTCTATTTCAAAAGTAGCAGATACTAAGTTCAAACTATAGCGTATGTTCATAATTTAAAAATGGATGTCCATAAAGTGTTGGTAGATCTCCTGTTCCACAGAAGTACTTTAATTGGCTCTTTTTAACAGGGCGTTCTGTTACGTGAGGTCTGAAGTTTCTCTTAGGAAGAAGATGCAAGGCATAGTACTTCAGTTGTCAGTGTATTTTCTTTAGTCTGTGGTTTGGGGCTTTTTTTGAGGGGGAGGTAAGGGAGAACTTCTATAAGTCATGTCCCTGCCCTTTAAAAAAAAAAAAAAATAAATTACAAAATAGGAATGGAGGAAAGTAGAAATAATGGTAGTAATAGTATTCCAGAGAAAAGAGCTCCAGCTGTAGAATTTTTGTTCTCTGCTTTTCAGTTGTTTGAGGGGTTTTGGGGACCTAGATCTTCTTTGGGGTTTGTTTTTACTTTTTGTTTTTCCCTACATCCCTGTGCATATGCATATCTTGTTGCAAAAATATGCACTTAAAATTTTTGTATAGTCTTAGTTTCATATTGAAATTTCACAATTGACTGCCATGCTTGTTACAGTAAGTTCTAAATCTTGCCATGAGGAATTGTGTTTGGGAAATGGATTTCCTTTCACACTGAATTTCAGGCAAAATAAAATGTTTTAAGCACCTTTTTATTTAATGCTCTGAATGAGCTGTTTCTAGTTCACTGAATTAAATACAAGGTTTCCTACTTTTCTTTTTTAATAATTTAGTGTATGTGAAGGGTGCCAGATTGACAGTCTGGGAGGTGGAAGTTTTCTTTGTGTTGTCTTACAGAACAGGTACAGCACAAGAACAGGCTGCGGATGCTGCCTGCGGGTGGTCGCGTGGCATCCTGTGTCTGGTGCTCAAACCTGCCTTGTCACTGCGGTCAGTCAACACAAGCTAATGACAGCTATTAGTGTGTTCTTTCCATGATGGCTTCTTACTAATCATCTGAAATCTCTGTATCGTGCAGTTTTAAAATTCGTATTGCAAGTTTTCCTGCTTGTATTGAATTCAGCCTGGTAATGCGTCCATGGCAGATTCATTTATTAATAACTGTTTGCAGTGTGGACTACCTGTAGGAGGAAGAAATCCTTTAAAATTCTTTTTTACCACCTTCCTTCCCAAACTTCCATCAATGAAAGATGTTGAGTGGAATTCTTACTGGTGTGTATTTTATCTCCTGCTGTTACCTTGTGACACTCTGAATGACAAAAAACCACCTGGATCAGAATGGCTTGGTTTACTCTCACTTTAAAGAAACAAACCCAAATGCTTGTTTCGGTCAAAACTAATCTGTGATTGTGTGCCATTCAGCATAAGACGGTGGTGTCCCAGGTGCAGTTAAATGGATTCTGTACGTGTTTTTGTCATTATCAAATGACACTCTTGATTTGGTCGCTTCTTCGCTTGCTCTGTCCTTGTATTCCTTGTTTAGCTCTGCTCTCCCTTTTTTTTGTTGCTACCTGATCCAAGTCTTTTCATTTCAGTTCAGTCAGATCTTTATTAGCGTCACCTTCAGTGAAATCTCTTGTCACCTGGAGCAGCATCCCTCCTTGTTTCAATCTGCAAATGAAGCATCTTGCTGACTTGCATTCCCTCTTTACTTGGTTCGTTCTTCTGAATGCATTCCCAAATATTCCTCCACTGTGATTAGCTAAATAATTGTATTTTTTTTAACAGTTCTGCAAATGGATTTTCCTAGTCTGAAACACCAAGAATGGAGTTACCTTGGTTTTCCCTGGACAGCTTAAAAAGGTAAACATTCAAGAAGATATTTTCTTTTCCAGCTAGATGCTAAAGGGCTTGAGTAAGATGTGATCTGACATGGAGTTCAATAACAATATTGTAGTAAACCACATTTACTTGAACTACAAAAATTTTCAAGTAATGCAAGTCAGAAATTCAGACTATATTAGAGTCTGTCTACAAAATAGTAAAGTAACAAGAATACCTCTTTGAAGCATTACTTATGGCCCATGCTATTTGTATTTTTTCTTCTCCTAAAACTCATTTCAAATCAGGGAATTCATAGGTGAACACAAGTTATTTATTAGTGAAACGCAAAGTTACAGGATTTATTTTGCAACAAACTCTAAGCAGGTCTATTTCCGAAATAGAAAAAGCACCCATTGAAAAGTATTTATATAACTTCAGAAACTTAAATTAGGTTTCTGTTCTAAACCACACTCTGAAAACAGTCTTCATTCCTTAGCTAGAAAAGCAGTCAAATCTACTGTCCAGGTAACTTGGGTATCTGAGAACAGTGTAGCATGATTGTACCCAATTTAAAACATCTGATTTTGTTGTTGATCGTCTACTCTGAAGAGGTCCCCACACTGTCTAACCTTACTATTCTTGTCAGCTCTTGGATAACTTTTAATAACTGTGTATTTATTTAAGGTATTTTGTGGTGGAATTGGTAATTTGTCAGTTGTCTCATGAGCATGAAAAAGCACAACGTGATGCACAAGAATTTGGCTTGGCTCAAGTGATTTTGGATATTCCCTGTATTTTTTTACTAACCTGTGGACTAGTATGTCTCACCAAAAATAGATGGGGAGGGACAGGGGAGTTTTGTTTTGGTTTTTTTTTTCTTCCACCAGTCATACACTGCTGTTGTACCAATACACAAAGTGACTTTAAGGGGCTAGAATAGGTCTTCAAGGAAGTACCTCATTTGCTGTAATTCAACGTTGTTTTAATGTTGCAATTGAAAAAGATACAGTCACATTCAATCCTGTATCACTTACCTTTTCTTATAATTAGCAAATTAAGTCGCAATTAAGATTAGAACAACTGGAACAATAGCAGGAATTAAGAGGGGTTTGTGGGAGGAAAAGTGCGAAACAGGGCAATTTTGATTATTCTTTGTCATCCTATTCTGAGTGGAGCTGTTTCTTACTGTGCTGTATAGCACTTGATTAATTTCAAGTCAGACAAAGTAGAAGTTCTCAATTGAAATTAAAAAAAAAATAATTCTTTTTCAGTTGAGCTAATATTGTCGTAAACTGATCCTTGGTGAAAAAGAACTCTTAGTTTTTGTGGACTCATGTAGACCTTCATAAATACGTTAGTGTGCTTCTCACACAGTTGTCTAAATACTGTAGTTTTCTAAAATAATTTTCATTTTTTAATATGTGTTTGCATGTTTTATTCTGAGCTGTGTTTTAAATATGTAGACATCAAAAATACTTGCAACAAAAATAGACTTTGGTGATTTCAGTCTTTTATTTGAATTCTCTTTAGATCTAATTGGAATGCTAATAAGGATTTCAAGAACATACTGCACAAGAAACATTTTTTTTTTCCTAATGGATCATTATTTGTAAAATCTTTCTGTATGTGTTAACAGCTTATCTGAATGTTGATACTTTATTCTTTGTCCATGTGAGTGAAGATTGATATTTTTTTTTCTTCTTACATTAGGCTTGTAATCCTGCGACCGGTTGATGTCTTTGAAAATCATCTCATCTGACCCTGTGGTATTTTGTAATAATTTTGATGTTACAGTTTGAGCTCCTGAATTCCAAGATCCTTCCTGCTGCGTTAGCACAACAGAATAATTCAGTTTCTCACCTTTCTTTGGCCAAGACTGGAATATCACATTCAGCAAATCTGTCTGTGCTGGTTGATGAGCTGGATTTTAGTATTTTCCTGTCAACAGCTGGGAGAAAAAAAATTTGAGGCATGTGCTCTTCAAAATCCATTTTTCTGAGAAACATCTGCAGGAGATGTATTTTTTTTCATTTTGACCTTTTGAATGCAGAGAGGATAAAATTGTCTTTCTTCTCTTTTTATGCTGTTTTACTCTTCCGTGTTGAAGTTTCACATAAGATTTTTGCACAGTAATTTAATGGGCTAATGTTTTCTTTAACAAGTCAGAGCTTTTAATATCATGTAGCATATACTTTTCTTTTAAAAGGAAGGAAAACAAACAAACAAACAAACTGGTATTTACAGTTCCTCCTGACAAGTTATGGCGATAATTTGAAATCAGAAATGTTTACAGGCCTCAAAACTCAAACAGCGCAGATGACCATTTTTCAGTTGGTGAAGAATGACTTCAATTTCTTAGGCTTAGTGTTCTTTTAAATGCAAAGGAAAAAAGAAACACTAACTTTTCCAAAATGTTTTCTTAGTGATCTGCTGCTAGATAGAAAATTTCTTGGCTCTAAGGCAGACTAACTCCTCTCTCTATACAATAATTTGCCCTCTAGGGAAATAAGAAGAGTTTCTTAGGCTTTAAAGGTCATAATTTGTTCTTCCTCTTGCATGGAATTTTGTGCAACAGATAAGTTTGAGCCAAAGTGTTTCCTCCTTGTAGAGAAAACAAAGACTTCACAAAAATGTATGTTGATCTATGCGTGTAAAAATCTGTATCTTTTGCTAAAATCCTGTGCATGTTGCTAATGCATATATGGTGTAGGTGAGATCTACAGAAGCACAGAAATGCCTTTAGGGTACAAGAACTCTCATTTTCAGAGCTTCGCAGCTCTGCAGGACTCTGCTGCATAAAAGCTGAGAGAAGTGTCCTTTCCATTAAAGTACCTTGTTTTAACATGAAGAAATGTTCTTCCTCGCATTTGCAGACTGTGCTTTCTCTGCTTAAAAATACAGGCAGTTCTGATTTTGTGTTTTTTTTTTTCAGATGCAGCCCTGTATTTTCTCTTTCGAATGCTAGAGGGCACTATGGCTACACAAGTGAAACACAATAACTGGAAGTAATTTGGTCCCATTTCAACAGTTCTGTGATATTTTTCCTGTTTCAGTTCTCATACTAATATTTGCATTTCTTGCAGAAACCTGTATATATCTCTACCATGTCAGCAGAAATTCTATTTGTGTGAACTGAAACAAAGTATCTCTCTTTGGATTTAGGTACCAATGATAAAACATGACTCCAGGTGTTTAAATCTGAATAAAACAGAAGAACTGTGTTACGAGAGGCATATACCCATCTCCTGTTCTGGGAGTTGAATTAGTTTTTGATGGATTCCAGTTGAAGTTATAGAAAACTTTGGGTAGCTACATCCTGTTTCGCAAAGCTTTTCATAAAAATTAATCTTTTAAGCATGTTGTTTATGCTCTAGAATAAGGGGATATTCAGTGAATGGAAAGCTAAAACATTGCTGGAGGGAGGTGGGGACAGAAATGGCAGATGGTATTCCATTTTTATATAAACCACAAAATAAATCACTAGCCTAACATGGTGTGAAGAAATTTCCCTACTGTAACCAGTTATCTTTGCTTTATGGTAGACTCATGTTAAATATATCAACGAATTACTGCTGTGGCTCTACCAGCTGGTGCAGTGTAACTACATGAAACAATTTTTCGACTCCGATATGGAATCCTTGCTTATCTTCATACCTCTGATGTGCTGCCTGTTACTGTCTTGCCCCCGAGCACATCGGAAGCTGCTGATAGCCCATGGGTCTCTGCGCCTGGAACTCTGAATGTGCAGTGTCCATGCACACAAATCACGTTTAGACCAACAACATGCAGGATGCATGTGGCTTGTTCTGCGTTGTTTTCTTTTCAGTCAGTAGTGTAATATCAGAAAGCACTGAGGTATCATAGATTTTTTTACCTAACCCACAAATTCAGGTATATGGAGATCATTATATACACTCTTTTATCTTGCGAGACGGCAGCTGTATCGTCACCTGTGGACAGACATCGTAAAACGCTGAAGAACTTCCAACAAGTCAGTATTTTTGAGTTCACTTAGAGATGCAAATCTTACTTGGCAGAAGTGATTGTGATAATTTCTTGTTGAAAAAATTCTTCATTTTTTTTTAATCACAATTTTCTGTTTGTATTCAGATCTGATAGATGATTAACACTTACCCAGTGCTGCTTTCAGAGAGGTTTTAGATAATGTTTAAAATTTTATATCCCCCATGTGCTCTTTCTACCAGTTTGGTAGCAAATAAAAGAGTCATACTATCTTCATATATGTTTTGATACAATTTTAATGTTAGTTTTCAATCTACATTCTCCAAGGTAATACTTTACCTTAGAAAACACAGAAGAATGATAGGATACTATTTATTTTTACACTCTTAACCTTTCTCATTGCTGCTGTTTTCAAAACTCCCCCACACATCCTTCATGTATATAAGACAAAAAAGTTTTGTAAGGTTAAATAGAATTGCAAGTTTTATCAAGAACACAAAAATAGAAATACCCAGTAAGCAGAAAGTGAGCAGATTTAGAAAATTTTGCTGCAGTATAGAGTTGTGCAGTACAAATGTTCACAAAGGTAGATTTTCTATACCTGAGTAATCGAATCTTGTCCATCTTTCAAACTAATTCTTACAATGAAGGGAAATGTTACCTGCTCATATCTGAAAACTTTGCTTTAGTGCATTATTCCAGCAATTGAATGGACCTGAATGTAGAACCATAACTGCTTATCTACTGGAACACCTTTTAAATGGGTTAATCTTTGTATGGAGAAAATAGAAGAACTTATTTTGCAGCTATATCCAGGAGTAATTATACAGTATCTTTTGGGGGGAAAAAAAAAATATCTGTGTACTTTTAAAATACTAAGTTAACAACTGGTGAATATTTGCTTCCAATATTCAAGGATCTGAACACTGGGAGTCATACAAGCTACTTCTGTTGGATTTTTTTCTGATGCGGTGAAATTTCATCAGCTACTTTGCGAAACTACCTTTTGGAATCGGAGAAAGGCATTTTCTGATTTTAGAGATTGGTATTCTTTGTTCCTAGAAGCAAAATCCTGTACATAGTGTATTTAGATGTATTATTGTGATGTACTCGGATTTATGTGTGGGAGTATTCTGTTACTGGAAAATGTGAGATTACAGAGAAAAGACCTTGTTAACTTTTAACAGGTTAATGCTGTCTGGTTTTGCAATTTTGTATCAGTGAACTTACCATAATATTATTTGTATGTCTTCACTAAATTTATGTTTTGATAACTTTATATTAAAATAATTTAAAATTTATTAGCTTCTTCTGTTTCTGTGCTGAAGTATCTCTAAACATCCTTTCAAGTGAGTTTAAAGTAAGTGCTATTTTTTTCCCACCCTCATTTATTGTAATGCTTCCTGTACTGAAAATAGTGATGTGTTTGCTCTTGTACTGGCTCTCCTCTGCAAATTTACTATATATTGAACTTTTTTAAGACAGCTTGCTGGGAAAACACTGAAGAAATAGCTTTGTATTAGGGGAATAAATTATAGGAACTGGAATGTGAAATAATAAAAAGATTGACCAGTAACGTTCACTACAGTGCATTTTTGAAGATGGCAGTGTATCACGCTACAATACTATCTGTAGATAAGCTTTTGTTAAACTTTTAAAGTAATTTGTATAGGTAATTGCTAGTATTCTAGTAGTCCAAAGCACAATTGATGGCAGCTTGATTGGCTGTAGCAGTTACTAAAGTTCACATTTTATGACCTCCTTAAAAATATTAATTTAGAAGCTTATGAATTTCTCTCTGGAGTCACCCTGAATTAACAAATACTGAGCTAGCTTTTGGCTTTTGAATCTTTTTGTTAAATAATTTCTTCCTACTACTGAACTTTATAGTGTTTTTCAAGAACTCATTTTCTAGATAGAGCAGGAGTAACTCTTTCATGGCCAGGGCTAAGTTGCACGAAATGTTTTGAGTTTTTTTATTATTGTTATTTTTTACACAGATGTATGACAGCATTAAAGATTACCCTGGCTGGTCACTCCTGCCCATCCTTTGTGTTTGACAGAGCAGTTATTTGTGTGATAGCGCGGTAACTGAGGAGCTATGCTCTTAAAAATGGGGTAGTCCAGCTGAATTACCTTCCTAATCTACTTCACCAGGTGGCTGAAAAGACAGTGTTGGGGGATGCTGGGGCAGGACTGAGGAGCTGGGATCAGCAGAGCTCTTCGTCTCACATGTCTGGTTCAACCTGAGCTACTTCCACTGGAAACACCAGCGCCACCGTGCTGTCCTCAGGTACACGTGTTTGGGTTCAACTCTTGGTTCTCTTCCCTCCCTTAACAGGAGCGAGGACAAAACATTTAACAAAGCCTTCGGTGAGCAAAATATGGAAGCTGAAGTGCTTCCTCAGAAGAGCGACTGAGAACAGAAGCGTCGCGCTGGCCCAGGCTCCTCAGAAACGTGAGGCGTGCTGTGGTTCAACAGCGAGCTGCTGAACTGAGCTGCCTGGCCCCGCATTTGAGCTGTCCCTCTGTACCCATCTGGAAATCAGTAAAAAGGTCGCCTAAATAGCCTTATAAACAGGGACTTCGCTGTAGGAGCTCTGGCTCCTTTTGGTGTATCCCTCAGCGGTTCTGATGGGGTGGAGAGGGAAAGGCGTTCCCAGATGAGTTGAGGATTGCCTCCAAAGGAGGTGTGAGAAGCCTTGCAAGAATTCTGTTAGACCTCCTGGATTTTCTCTTAGCTTATTGTGAGTGCAGTCGCTTCGTGCCAAAGGCTGTGTGATTCATGAATCAGCGCAGATGCTTAGGAGATGTTTTCTGCTCCACACCACCATTGTGCGGCAGGGTCACAGAGCCTGCGCTTTCACATCCTAGGAGAACTCAGGTTTGCCGGCTGGGTAAAACGGCTCTGTGGCCAGGCTGCAGCAGGAAGAGATCACAGAATCATAGAATCATTCCGGCTGGAAGAGACCCTCAGGATCATTAAGTCCAACCATAACCTAACTCCAGCGCTAAACCATGTCCCTAAGAACCTCGTCTAAACACCTTTTAAACACCTCCAGGGATGGTGGCTCCACCACTGCCCTGGGCAGCCTGTTCCAATGCCTCACAACCCTTTCTGTGAAATTTTTTTTCCTAATATCCAATCTAAACCTTCCCTGGCACAACTTGAGGCCATTTCCTCTTGTCCTGTCGCTTGCTACTCGGGAGAAGAGCTTGTTGCCTCTAATAGATCTGTGTAGACAAAGTAAACTATTGGAAGGGAACAGACAATTCTGGTGGTATTTAGGGAGTTTAGACAGTTGGGAACCAAGCAGGTGGGAATGTTGCCATCACAGGAATTAATCCTGTCTGCAACTGCTAACCTAAAGATACGTAAATCGTTTCAGTTTTAGGTCAATCTGCTCATGTAACAAAGATAAGAGTGACTTGCAAAACACCTAATGATGAACTACAGACACTACTGACCTTGCAGCTTTAGACATTTTGAAGCCCGCACAATTAGTTGAGTCTTGCTTTAACACGTATCTCAAGACTTGGATGAAGTGCTCTTTAGCTGAATGTTGCTCATTATACGCTAAAAGGATTATGTAATGCAATATGCCAACATGTAACCAATTGGCTCTTCAGAGTGTGTGATGGTAGTGATAAGATTTTGTATATAATGCCTTTTACTTTTCTTGCTGGCATGCTGGCTTTATTCCAGCATGCAGACTTATGCGACTCCGTAATAAATATCTTGTCTCTGTGTGCTAAATTTGGCTCATTTATATGCACACCGGCTAACCCTGTTTTGGGACCACAGGAAGAGAGTGGAGTAAGTACAGGGAATGTACCATGTGTGCTATTAGACTTGCAGTTAGTTTAGACGACGTCAAAGCTGGTTTTGTTGAAGTTAGTTCGGTGTCAGTGAAATAAACTACCAATATCAAACTGTTAGAAGGAGGTGCTGAGGCAGATGGAAGCTGAGGTTTCAAGTTTTTGGCCAAACAACTGATTATGTGCATATCGCCTTTCCTGCAATTTACCCACTATCTGCCACACCTGTGGGGAGCCCAGTTTTTGCAGAAAACACTTGCTATAAAAGATTTGTGAAATACTGCTAAATCCATAGAACTGGGCAAGGAAATACTGTGTGGCAAGGAAATACCTTGTACTTTCACAGAGGCTTCCATCTGGAATTCTAAAATAGCATCCAAGATACCTAGCAGTTTAGAGAAACTTTACTTTAGTGCTTCCTTCTGGATGGCTTAGAGATCGCGGAATTCAGTGTTCCTTATTATGAATCCCTTTGGACTATGTTGTGTCACCAGCCATTGGCCGATATGAAACACTGCTGTCCTTTTTCTGCCAAACAATGGTTGTGTGTTCAAGCCTGTTTGTCCAAGTTAGGTTAGCTTAAACAGGTAAAGTAATGGACTTTTGCTGTTACTTAAACTGCTTGACCCTGTTGCCTGAGCGAACAAGTCAGGAAGCAGTTATATGAGCAACCTGGCGTGCAGCTCATAATTTCAGATTGGAAAATGAATGACAATAATCTGTGGTAGTACAGGAATATAGGATCCTCTTTGGTCATCATGGCTGCAGAATAAGCTGAAAGGTATGGGTTTCAATGCTTACAATTACATTAACAGGAGCTTGTGTCAATTGAACCTTTTGGACACTTTTGGGATGGACACTTTCGCAGTGCAAAGCATTTCGGTGCCTAACTCCTTTCAGATATCTCTCCAGCTGTCCAAAGAATCAATGGTCCTGTCTTGCACTTCTTCCTCTGAGCAGACTGGGAACTTATCCGAATATTGGAAGTGTTAGGAGCCATACCAAGTACTGTCTTATCTAAGAGAGCTTGTGTATGCTTTGGTGACTGCTTTCTAATATCGGGTAATCAAAAGCATTCAAAGTAAAATATTGATATGAAAGGAAAGGTAAACTGTTATCCTACATCTTCACTGGAGTCCAAAAGTCACAATGAAATGTAATTTTCTACTTTTATATCCATGGATCCACTGGTCAATTTAAAGAACTCTCAAAGGTGACAGTAGACTCATAGAATAGTTCGGGTTGGAAGGGACCTTCAAAGGCCATCTAGTCCAACCCCCCTGCAATGAGCAGGGGCATCTTAAACTGGACCAGGTTGCTCAGAGCCCCGTCCAGCCTGGCCTTGGATTACTTCAGGGATGGGGCATCTACCGCCTCTCTGGGAAACCTGGGCCAGTGTTTCACCACCCTCATAATAAAAAATTTCTTCCTTATGTGTGTCCTATATCTTCCTTCTTTATGCAAATCTCTAAAATGTACCCAAATACTGTGTATACTGTTACTTGCAAAAATACACATTACCTTTTGAAGAACTCAAGTTCATTTCCTTTCAAATGTCCAGAGAAAAAATTAGTGGTCTTCTCTAGCCACTCTGTTTAGTATTATTTAGTGTTTATGGGAATAATGTGGTAGGAACCCTCAGCATGAATTCTGTGATTTTGGTTACTAAGATACTAAATGAAATTTTAAATTATGTGGGGATCTGAGGCCCTTCTGAATTTCACACCAAATGTTTAGGGGACAAAGAACAAACAGTTGCATACAACGTGCACTCCTACCCCAACACTCAAATGGTGAGAAAAGCCCACCAATGTTCCTGCAACACCAACTGCTCCTGCCTGCGGCACCTTGCCTGAAGACTTTGCAAGGTGGTAGACTGTGGTGGCTTCTGAATGCCTCGATGTCATGCAGTCATACTGTGGTTTAGTCTGCTGCCTATCTGGCACTATCACATTTCGGCATGTCTTTGCAGCTTTTGCTTTTAGCAGAGCTCACTGGAGACATGGGTTTTTTTCAGTGTCTTTTTCCCTATCTGAATGTTGGTACTCAGCCTCTTGGTCTACATCAATACTAGTAAATGAAACATGGCTGGGACTGTTCTGTGGTGCTGAGGCCACCTGGCATGGAACAACTCTCATGCACACTATTAGGCTTCAAAACAGGGCAACCACGTCCACGTTCTCTGCTGGGAATGGTCTCTGGCTTGGGATAGCTGATCCAGGTCTCTGTGGAGCTAAGGCCTAACAATTTAACAGTACCAGCAATAAAGTCCCAGTGCTTGCGATGTATGCTGGACCTGTTCGTTTTCCTAATTCAGATGTGGCCTGAGTTGTGCCGTATCTTTAAATGCCGAGTGTTGTCCAACAGCAGCAGGTAATGGGCTCTAGTTCCACTGGTAGAAGCGGGGGCATAGAGGAAGATCTGCTGTTTGGAAAGCCAGTGGGAGCTGACAATGCTGTTCTGCAAGGAATCCATCCTCTCCAGCGATAAATGTCACTAGATAAAAGATAGAAAGGGTACTTTTGCTAACATATGTAAATAAATGGCAGCTAGCAATCCAAAATTTATAGACTATAGTAACTACTAGATTGAATAAGAAGTGTAAAATACATGATGGTCTTGTGAGATACGCAGTCAGAAGAAACCTTATTAAAGAAAATTTATAAAAATCTTGAAGCTGAAATACGCATAGGCCATTGTATCAAGACTTTCCTATAATTAGTGAGGTTTGGAGGTCTCTTGAGCTATCCTCTAAGTATTATCAGCCATCTTAAAAATTAACCTAGCAACAATGCGATGCTGTAATCAAAGGGGCAATCCGTGATACGTTTCTGGCAAGCCTACCTATAGAACTGCAGTTTCCCATAAACAGGCAAAGGGGGATCTATACACAGATAATTCATCCTTTAGCCTTTCATGTGTAAGTATGCTTTCTGGTACAATGCATCACCTTAATATTATACTTTCTGCAACAGGATAGAATTCTCTGGATAATTTTTGTTGCCAAATTACTTACACATACATTGTGAAAATATTTTCTGTCTGTACACGTATTTCGTCAGCTATGGTCACATCTGTCTAAGTAGGGTGAACGTTTTCATTGCTTAATCAGCTTTCTGGGTCTCCCGTGCAGGCACAAAACCGCCACAGCGAGTTGTATAGTTACGTGGTGGTGGATAAGCGATTATTAGAAGTAGCTTTCCCAACTTTTGCATTCTAGTAGGCACCAAGCACGGTGGATTTAGTAAGATGGTAAGCACAGTTATTTACTAGCAGAAGCTGATGTTTTTCTCCCCTCTATTTTTACATCTGAGGATAAAGTACAATTTGTGTTCTGGGCATCATCGTGTGGAAGTTCTAAATCACTTCATGAGGCTTTCAGCCTGGCTGATGTCATTTATCCCTCAGCACTCAGTCCATTTAATCCCGGCCTCTCAGCTGTACAGACCCAGCTCCTGTTGTGAGTGATCGGCCTGCTTGAGTGCTCCCAGCTTCTCCTGTCACATCACATTTGCATAAAAGAGGACGGATAACCAAATTTGAGCACACAAATGAAAACGCTAAGCGCCAAACCTGTCACAGTTGTTGTTCAACTAATTGTGAAAAATTTGATTTGCTGGCTTTTCGCTCTTTATCATGCGGACCCCCTTCTCAAATTTGCCTTGGCTTCTGCTTCGTACATGTAGCTTTTAAACTCTCTACACAAGCAGCTCACCCTGGGGATTACTTACCTCTCCTACCAGCTTTTAATGTCGGCTCATCTACTTGACTAAATTAGGCCACCATGGCAAACAAACACATAATTAAAAACCTGGGAAAGACAACTGCAGTTGCACTTCTTAAATTGATTTTGCAGTCTATTACTGCTATATGCCTTTGCATTTTGCCATTTTATCTTTTCCTCCTATAAACCCTGAAAATGTCTTTGCATTTGATTATATATAGGAGGAAAATATTATTTCAAAATGAAGACTAAGACTTTCTCCTCAAAAGGGAATAGTAAATAAAACCAAATTCTTATTTCTGGGTAATTTGTAGCAGTTTGTTACAGAGGTGCTGTATTCATTTGAAATTAAGACCAATTTTTGAACCAGCATTGAAAGCTCATGGATTGCATTGTTCGAAGTCTTGTTATTTTTCAAATTTCTGGGGTTTGACTTAGCTTTCCAAAGGTACTTACAACTGCTGTCATACTTCTATATTTCGGATCACCTCTTATCTGTATAATTTACACATCACTTCTTATAACGTATAGCAAAAGGTCACCAATTAAAACAGTTGAATGTTATGTTGCTTTATTTTATGAGAGGAGAGGAGGTTCAGCCAAACAATTATATATACAAATGTGCAAAATTTCATCTCCATATCCAAATCATCCATCCGTTTGGTATCAATGTTGGTTATACTCTAAATATCCATAACTATCATCATTTAAGAAGGTGGATGATAAAATGGACGAGTGGATACAAATCTCTAAAGACTGTTGAAAGCTTCTAAAAACAACCTGATAGGAAAAACTGGAATTCAGAGACATGCAAATAATTGATATTTTTCTGGTAGTAATAAAACATAAAAATAACTTTTCAAATGAAGAGAATATTTTTCAGCAGATATGACTGAAACATTGTTTAAATATAAAATTGAAAACACTTTGCTGAAAATGCTTTTTAATTTCATTCTGTTGGTGAAGGGTGAAAAGTCCCTGAAGTGACCTTTGTGTGAAGTGCAGTTCACTGTCAACAGTGATAGTAAAGCCCCATAATCCCTTTCATAAACTGATAAAGACCTATCTTAAAACTGTAGGATATTTTCTTCTGTTTCTCTAGTAAGATTGTGAAGAAGAAAAGAAAAAAGAAGTCTATTTTCTGATTATTAAAAATTTTGTAATTTGTGGCCTAAACTGATTTACATCCAGGTTAACTATGGTTAGCTATGCTTTGTTTTAAATAGCTTTTCTTTCTTCATAGTGTTTATTTCTTTGATACATTCATGAACAGCTGTCATGTCATCACTGCCTGCATTTCACCAGGCCACAACGGCTGTACTGCTAAAGGGCTTCAACAAAGTCTGATGCATTTGAAAGCATCAGCTTACGATACTAACATTCACAGCTCAGTGCCTTGGAGATTACTGTCCTTTATTTTTCCATTAAGTTTTGCTCTTTTCCTCATTTTTACTACTGAATTCTACTGCCATTAAAAGTGCAGCTGGAGAAATAACTCATTCTGTACTCCATACTCACTACGTTTTGTTTGTGATCAGTAGAACACTGTTTCCTTTTTCACATCCTTCCTTCACATCATACTACTTTATCTCCTTCATCATTAATAGCTTTCCAAACTTATCCTCCTTTCCTGCCTTCTTCGTTGAGTTTGCCAATGCATAACATTAAATACACAAATCATATTTACAACATAAAAGTATTTGGAAAAGAGTGTTTGGAAGAGATTATTTATTAGCATGTCAGGTCTACAGCATCCAATGGAGGTGCAATGGAAATGTGAGGAATGAGTTAGCTAAAAAAAACCCATATTCCATACTTGACAAACTGCAACTACATTGCCAACGGGTTTGATTCTGAAGACCTGAAGTAGCAGCTCTTGGTCCAGACCAAGAATGTGGCTTGCAGATTTCCAGAATGTTGTTACATCCTTTAGGTTACTCTGAGTAACCTTCAGCAAGATGTTCCATAGTGAATATAGTAGCCCCTCCCAGCTTCTCTCACTTGCAAAATACATCCCGATAGCTGAAATGTCCCAAGAGACCCTTGTGATCAAAGAGGCAGAAGACGATTTATCTACTCATAAAAATAGGTACCATTTTCAAAACCCTTTTTCTTCATACAAAGAGAGCAATAAAAATTACCTTAGTTACCATGTTCTTCAACAATGGGGTTAATATCTATTGATAAACTGTTCTCTCTTCTTATTGTGCCATGATCAGACCCGGAAACCTCACACATACGTTAAAGCTGGTAGAACAAAATTAAATATTTAGGCTCATGCACTGTCTTGATCTTAAGAAGATCTATATTTCTGGATAAGATTCTGTCCTCTGCTTTTTCTCAAATTTTAACAAGAAAACAAGACATGAATTTCTTGCCTTTTTCCGATATCACAATATTGGAATGTGGAAATTTTATTGTTCAATCCTGGAAATTTATTATTCAGTTAAAAAAAAAAAAAAAATCTCGATCCCTTGTTTTACTTCCTTTGCCTTTCTTTGAACTTAGTTGCGTATTTTGTTAGATGTATTCTGAAGTAGTACAAGAAAAGGAGAATGGAAGAGAATTACTACAACAGGCACACAAGATATCAATTAGCAGGGTAAGTTTTGCAGTCAAAGTATTTGTGACAGTAGAACTTAAATGACAGTTTCTCAAAAGGGAAATTAGATTTTAAACCTTCCTTGGAAGTTTATCTGTTGCCTAAATAAATGTGAACTCCTGATTTATAATTTCAGAAACTACATTGCAAAATTTCTTCCAGTTCTGTATCCTTCATTATCCTTATCCATAAAATGCTTTGCTAGGCAAGTCAGAGAAGCACAACAGAGTGAGGACAATAAATGTGTTTAAAATTTTGAACAGGTATTAATGGAAAATGTTTTGCTATATTCCCTCAGCTCTAATAAAACGTACACTTTCCATTTATCCTTCAACTAGATATCTATTGATGTTTGATTAAAAGCAATCTCCTCTGCTTCTGTAAGTACCTTTGTGTAATTCACGGGGATTTTCTCATTTTCCCAGGTCCACTTGGGTAAATAAAGGTTTCTTCTTAGCTCAGTCTCTTAGGTTGGATGTTAGAATAAACAAACTTCCATTAACTTGCTTTTTGTTTTGCTTTAAATCGCAAGTAAATTCATCAGCATGTAAGAGAGAGAACTGCTCCATCTGTCCCTATATATTCTGTTACACAAAGCTGACCCCCTTCCCATGAGCTTAGCTCTTAACCATAGCTAAAAGCAGAAAAATAAGCACACGCAGACAGATTAGCAGGTTTACACATAGACATCTCCATGGTCTGTGGGTATATGCAAAGAAAGAGATATGTTAAATTGCATGCTCTTTTTATATAAGAAAGAAAACTTATTTACCCTATGGGTAAGATGTGTGTTAACCTACTGTATTACAGTATAAGCATGAACAAGGTTACTTTTTCCCCCTTTCTGCTAAATAATAAGGCAACTCATGCTGAGGGTGCACTTAAACTACACCTATAACTCTTGGAAATTCATAGATCGTAAGGCCAAATGGGACCATTATGATCATCTTGCCTGACCTCCTCTATAGCACAAGCCATAGGGTTTCGACAACATAACCGTATTTGTAATTTCATATGCATTAGAGTGCTATTTATAGGATATATATTGTATTGAAATGGCAGAATATTCATTGCTCTCAAATTCTGCTAGGTAATTTTACTACTGTAGTGGCATCTACAGCATTCTCAGTTGGTACATATTACTAATAACAAAAATTCAAACTGAATTTCAAGTAATTTGCTGAAAATCTGACTACATCTAATAAAAATGCTTGGGACAACGGCTGCAAAGCCATATGTTTAATATAAAAATACAGTTGATACAAAATAATCCAAGTAATTTATTAATTACCAAGTACTGTAGAATCTGAAGTCTAATTAAGAAAAGAAAAACGATGACTAACTGGCCCATTCTCCTAACTGGAGCATTTGAGCAAGGCTAGAGAAAAGTAAAACAAAATTTTCGTACCTTTCACAAGGCTTATTTTTTCCCTTTGGGCTGATATCAAGAACTGTGGTGCTTGGTTTTCATTTCCATGGAACCGTTGCTACAAACGACCGCTACCAATGGGAACTGGTTTTAAATGGCAACTAGTGCAGAAGCAGACATCTGCATATGTAAAGCAAACTGAACCGCATCCCCTCCCTCGCTTTGTAAAACTGTCACCCCCTTTTTTTAATATCAGGGAGTATATTTAAAATTCATATCCCCCCCTTTTTAAAATAAATTTGTTAGTTCTCGAGTTTCATTTCCTACCTATCTGAAAAACAGAAAATGTTCTCTATGTTTTCTATAGGAGTCGCTAATGAAATGTACTACATTGAACAGTCCTGAAGGTCCCGATCAAACCAAACCAGCTTCACTGCTCGAATCTTGGAAACAGATAATACGCCTGATTTTTAAAGATAAGAATCCAGATATCACCCATGTTTGTATATGCTGCTGGGAAGGGAGCAATAAAAGAGCAATTAGCACTTCTACTGATCATTGGTTAAAATGATTTAACCTGCCTTTTAGCAAAGTAATAAAGATCCTTGTAGTAATTACATCATTTTGTTAAATGCTAAGAATGATGAGGTAAAACAGCGTGGATATCGTTGGTCGAAGATGTTTATCTGTGCACATTAAAAACCTTTAAACGTGATCCTGTAGAAAAGCCTATGCCATTCAAAGCAGTCACTTCTTCTGCAAGTCTTCTCCAAAATCACACAAATTTAAAAACCTATACAAACAAGTACGCCCTAAAAAAACCCCAAGAAAAACAGAGAGAAAACTAAATATATCACTTGATGGAAACTTTCAGGAATTATTTATCAGAAAAATAACCTCATTTTGTAAAATCTGAAATGCTTTGTTTGGAATCTCCCTGCTATGCAGAACCTTCGACAAACTCTTGTGACAAGTGCAGGAGATGGGCTGTGTCTCAAGGTTAGAATTTTGATCCATTCACTAGAAAATTCTCTGGGAGCCTAGATAATTACAACATTTTGCTAAAAAAGGTTAGTTTAAAGGCAGTTTTTAAAGATATTTCAATGGAGGGAAAGAGAGCAGGGATGAAGAGACCAATTAACCAATTTTTCTTGGCCTTTCTCTCACGCGCAGACACATTCTGTACAAACCTCTGTTTTGATGTATTATTTTAATTAATCCCAGTCTTTTGATTTCTGCAAAAAAGAAGGTTAGCAAATGTAACAATGCTCGAGAGTTTCTTTATCGTAAAAGACACATAATTTCAAGCATTTAATAAGGTAGATTTATTCTGGGTAGTTTAGTTTGCACATTCACTCAAACAGCCCTCCCCAAAGACAACATTAAAAATGTGATTAGTTAGCTGCCATCAATAACACAAAATAGGAAAACACTCTCTGAAGGGACAGCTTTGTGGAGGGCACTGCACAGTGTGTAGTAAAAATATATGGCCTAATAAGTTTACATTTGCAGGCTCATTTGTTAAAACTCTTGAATTTCTAATTTGTGTCGGAAAGATAAATGGATGGGGCCTCAGTAAAGTGTGAGATTAATACTGATGGATGGGGATTCAGATTTTTGCTAGCCTCTTACTTCTGTACAACCCAGTAGGCAGTTTATGGGGAAAACCAAATGTAAATAAAAAAGAGGACATTATTTACCTTGGTCAAGGCCAATTACCAGTTATATTGTTCTTTTCAACTTTATTGTTTGGATGTAAATTATCCTTATCTAATTATTGTTTAATGCATTTTGGTAATCAAGCCCTTACAAAGTGTAATTAGATGCTAAAGAGGATGGGCACCTGATGGTTACTTTGAAACAGTCAAATGGTAGAAATGGAGGCCACTGGGGCCTTCAGGGGTGGAAGAATAATAATAATAATAAACCATATTATATAATAAAAACTCCCTTATACCTGAATCAAAATACATAAAACGAAAATGATAAGAGGTTAATACCAATAATAAAATAAGTGGGACGCGCATATGCTGTACACGGTGGGTTTCAACAGCCTGCTTTCCGCATGCCGTGCCAGAGCAACACTGTCGGTGTGCCGTAAAGGGACAGACAGCTGAGGTGACACCACATTTCTTACCTGTCTGGCAGAAGGTACCTCTGAACTTAGGTGAACTTAACCAGCTTAGAGGAAAAAGTTGTTATGCTCCAATAAGGTAAGCTGACAAATAACTTTTCAAACTAAAACGTTAACATAGATGTGGGAGAAAGGCAGATATCAGTAAAGGAATAAAAAAGGGACACTTCAACACGAACTAGCAAAAGAAAGGTTACGCTTCTGCGTGTATAGTCCTTTCGGATCAAAGCTGGTCCAGAAGTCTTCAATATCTGTCAAACAATGTGTGTTGAAATGTCAGTATGTGTTCATGTGGGTTGCTGAAGCTGACAGCCCCACAGAGACAAGGCTGACACAGCTCCAGGTGCCCAGTTCTGACTTGTGGCAAGGCTGGACATGTATTCCCAGAAAGCATGAGCAAAAATGCACGTATACGATCGCTGTGGTTTAACCCAAGCTAGCGATACAATCATGAGAGTTGCTCGCTCACTCCCGTCCCTACCCCTCCCCAAATAGAGGAGAGAATCGAAAGAGAAACTTGGACTGAGATAAACACACTTTAATAAAATAACAAAATACTAATACACTCCTAGTAAATACACATATAAAGTAGAAATAGAACATAAAATAAAAGATACTCAAGGCGATTCCTCATGAACTCCGTCCACACCAAGCAGCCAGTCCCAGGAAGCAGCACCTGGTCCCAAGAGCCGATCCCAGAGTGATAAAAGAGGAAAAAGGCAGAAAGGCCCAGAGGCCTCTGCAAAACAGCAGGATGGCAAAAGGCCGAACTAAAGAAAGTCCTGAACAGAGCTCCCCCGAACAGGTCTCTGAGAGCAAAGAGAAGAACCAGAGAGAGAGACTGTAAGACTCTCCTTAAATATGAAGCATGGCACTAATGGGATGGAATACTCTAATTGATCAGTCTGGATATCAGTCAAGCTCTGCCCCATCTCTGCCCCCCTTGATGCCTCACACCTGTGGGCAGAGCACTCAAATTCTCCTTGACTCTCAGACCGGAGCAATTAAAAACATTAACTCTGTCCTGAGGTGTTATCTGCTTGTTCTCAAACTAAGTCCAAATAATGACCGTGCTAGTTATGAAAAAGAAAGGTTTCTAACTGCATGGAGAAAATTAACTCATTTTCAAACAAACAAGCACAACAATACATGTACATAAATGCACATACCTGTCTGGCCACGCAGCTCAACAGAGGCAGAGACAAGTGAACTTAGTACCATGGTTCATCTCATTCTCCTCTCTGGCTGATTAGGATGAAAGCCCATTTGTGAGAAAAATATAGATATACATGCAATGTGGATGTCTCCAGTAACTGGGCTCTGACACACAGCCTGTCTGGTAACTGCCCCTGGATCCTCTCCTCTCCAGGTTCCTCACGGACACCCACACACAGACCTCTCAGCCAAGCCCCAAGATCTCTCCATCAGTTGGATGGGTGTCACCTGGTGATTCCAGTAGCTAACTCATCCCACAGTCTTACCCTCAGGTACCCCTTGGGTCCTGAACCACTCTGCCTACTCAGCAGATACTTCCTCTCCTGCACATCCTACAGTAAATCCTGTGCAATCCCGAAACACTCTTCCTTCGCACCCCGTAACATGTACCCTGCCCCTGGGCAGTGATGCCCTTCAGTCCAAAAGCTGCTCTGGAGAGCAGCTCCCTTTGACTCATGGTGATGGGTTTCACTCCCAGGGCTGACATCTCCCCTGTGATGAGCCTGGAAGTTGCTGGGCAGGGTTTTCGTGTGTGTGGAGATGGGGTTTTTATCACATAACACAGACTAATGCCTTGAGCAGCTACACACTTAATGAATTTGTACAGCCACCTTTAAAGAAGCAGGCAGAGATAGAGCCAGGAGTTGCGGGGAAGACCATTGTCTTGGAAAAAAAGGGAGAGTATCAAAATGGTCTGTTTAAGCAGCTGCAACTTAAAATGTGGTTGCAGTCAGAAAAGTGACTTAAATCTGTTTTTCCTTTACAAATGTTTTCTTAATTTCATATACCTCCTCTAATACCGATGGCATTTCGTTATTTTTTAATCTGTGTTGCAAAATAACTGTAATTATGAAACTTGAAGGCAGGTGCTTCTTTAGCTTCAGCGTCATCCATTGTGACTTAAATTGAATTCTTTCCATAGGAACTTCAACCTTTAGCCTCACTCCACGGAGACGTGGTTCAGGGTATCAGCTCTCTGTGAACTCTAAGAATGAAATCCCAGGTCTGGCTTGCCTTCATTCAGTAAGGGAGGGAGTTCGTTTTCTTCCTAGCAGCCCACGTGGTGCTGTCTTCTAGATCCGCGACCAAAACGTTGATAGCTCACCAGTGTTTTAGATGTGCTTGCACAGCTTCAAGGCCTTCTGTTTCTCACTGTGCTCCCCTGCTCAAACCCCGTCAGTGAGTAGGCGGGTGGTAGCCGAGAGGTTAGAGGGGACACAGCCAGAACAGCTGACCCCAACTGATCAAAGGGGCATTTGATACACTACGTGATATCACGCTCAGCAATAGAACTGGGGAAGCAGTCTTTCCAAGGTGGCTCAGTGACTGGCTGGGCTTCGGTCTGCTGCTGGAAAGTGACGGCTTTGCATCACTTTTTGTTGGTGGTGGTGTTTGGCTTTGTGGTGTTTGGTTTTGGTTTTTGGTTGGTGGTTGGTTGTTGTCGTCGTTCTTGATCAGTTATCAAACTGTCTCTATCTCGACCTGTGGGTTTTCTCTAGCTTTTGGTCTCCCAGTTCTCTCCCCCGTCCCACTGCAGGGTAAGCAAGAGAGCAAGTGTTTAGTTGCACTGTAAGTATGTAAATATATTGTAAAAATACAAGTAAAACTGGAACATATATTGTCTATGAACAGAAGTAAGTAGTTCTTAGTTTAGTTTAAAAAATAAGGTAGAGTAGTGACTTGGCACATTCTACATAAAGCTCTTCAGACTCTGCAGGGAAATTTTAACAAGGGTAAATCTTAACAAGAGTAATTTAGACAATGATTCACTGTTGTGTGACATTCTTAAATTAAGAGCTGGTGTTTTCTTAAAAACAATGCTCAGCCAATCCTCTGCTGAGTGAATGTCCACATGCATTCTCTACTCTTGCATACAAGCATCTTCAGCTCCTGAGCCTGGAGTTTCGGAATTATCTTCCTCTCTCTGTGTTTCGCATTGGGGACCCAAAAGGGCAGGATGCATTTTCTTCCTGCAGCTCTTTTTCTAAATGCTGTGCTGTAATTCAACCATAAATTAACTGCACATGATGTAGAAACTATTGATTGAAGTTCTACAGCTGCTGTTACGAGAGAGGTCAGAACAGATGTTTTCATTGGCTCTTACTACCTTTGCGAATTCTGAAATCTGTTAAACCAGATAATTATGTCTCATATACCCATATTTTAATTGAAAACTGGCAGCTGTTTTTATTACACAAGTTTAGCTCTAGCTTCTGTATGACTCATACACTAGTATGAGTACATGTTTAAACGAATGTTTATCTGAAAAGGTCACAAAACAATCACGATGTTAATGTCAGAACAGCCCTTTTGTTGTGATGAAAGCTATTACCTTATTTTTAACTGCCTGCAGCCCTACATTCTGGCTAGATAAAAGATCCGTTTGTATTACAGAAGCTCACGGCTTGAAATTTGAATTTCATCACTGGAAGCAATTACAGTATCAGTGCAGTCTCTGCACGTAATCCCTCACTTAGTAATTTAATTAAAAACAAGTAGTACCATGAGCACCAGAACTAATGAAGCCCGGTTTCCAATAAAACTGTGCCATGTGGTTGATTGAGTTTATTCTGAGCTACGAGGAAGCTCCAGTGTGAGTTCCTCCTCTGCTTCCATCACTTCAGAAAACGTCCAATGTCTAGTCCAAAGTCATTAAACACGTTGTATCTCCAACTTCTCTTGAGATGGCTCGGAGTTGCAAGAAGGAAGCAAATTTGGTTGGGGCAGTCGTGGCAAGAAAAGGTTCCTCAGCAAGAACCGGGCAGCTGAAAACCCAACAACCGCCGGTTCAGCATGACTGCTTGGTTGTGATGGAGAAACAGTGTATTTGGGGGCTAACTGTGCAAAATTTGGGACATGGCTGACAAAGAATAATGAAAGCAGTAGCAGGGAAATTCACAGACCAAAACACGCTATCATATTTATATTTCTATAAAAGTAGATGACACATCTAGTGTATTTCTTCCTTTTTTTCTCCCTCTGTTAAGTTTTGAGTTTTCATTCTTCCTATATTGGAAAGAACAGGTAGGAGAGGAAGCAGTTCAGCAGGCTGAAAACAAGGAAATTTAAGAAGTGGTTGAATAGACTTATTGCAAGTCTGAGTCTGGAGACCTTCAACATCAACTACGTGCTCTGACTGATTCCTAACTTCTTAAAGTGAAAACAGTGCACCCACTAGCATAGTCTCTTATGAAAAAACTTAAGTGCCTTCATTTCCTCTGTTGAGCAGTCAGTATCTGTAATTTCGCAGAGTTTGGGGGGATTTATGAAAAATGACTGTATTCCTGCACTCTAGAAAGCTGACTAACTCTCTTAAAAAATGTTTGAATGCGCAGCAGCCTGATTTTTTGCAATTAATCCCTGCTTGAGAGAAGTGAAAGCAAAAATCGTGTGTGCTTATATAGTGAGCACACTGTTTTTGTCACGTACCTAGCCAAGAAATTTATTTCAAACAATACCTAATACCATCTCTTGGGTGATATTTTGCATATTTAGATTTAATTCACTAGTGTTGAATTGTCTCAACACCTAGAACGGCAAGATTAACAGTTCATTTATTTACGGTTATTTTATTTACAAAGGGAGAATATATACAAAAATGTGGACTCATGCCTAGGTACTCGAAGTTATAACTGACAGTTGTTTTTAAAACAATCATTCTTGGCCTTTTTTTAATGATCAATGCTTGATGCTTTGCTTTGGCATGAAAGATTCTGTATAAGAAAAAGTGCAGGAAAAAAAAATTCTGACAATAACCAGATGGGTTGAGCTTGGATCACTGTAGGCCATTCAGCTTGAGGTTTCTCCATCAGAATGGCTGAGATGGAAGACGTGTAATAAAGAATGCAAGTGTAATATCAGAGTTAATTTCAGATGTTCTTGTGATTTTACGGGAAATACATTTTATTGTATAATGCTGATGCTGCTCTTCCGACTAAAGCAAAAACTCAGTGAAGGTTGTTCTGACCTGTGGTGACAGCTGAGTTTCTGCACAGCGCTCAAATGTACCCCAGGTGATGCTGTGATGAAGAAGCCTGTGCTTTGCAGGATCAGTCCAGAGACAGAGGTGAATGGGTTGCAACCTGGACAGTTGCTTTTAGTAAAAATTGTCAAAATTGCAGGTGTAAGAAGACAAGAGAGACTACGTGTTGTCATGGATCCGCCTGGGTCAAGCTTGCAAGAGAGAATGCATTAAATACAACAAAAGTGAAGTTTTTGTAAGTTATAGGATGCACTGAATGCAAGTTTTCAGTGCAATTTTTCAGCCACATTGAAACACACCTACCTGTCACATACACATTGGATGTGTATTTGAACCAGAGACATTGTACCGTAACTTATAGGATGTGATGTAGCAACTGGTACAGTGTGTTTGGTTCTGATGTCTCCAGCCCCAAAGGACATTAGAAAAAAAGAGGCAGCTCAACATCCAGCTCAACATGCGTCTGCATGTTTATATAGCAGATCTTGCTGAAAACCCACCAAATGATCCGTGAAGGAGAAATTGTTGGTATCAAAAGCTGGCAGAACAGAACAATGTGAATATCGACCCGTGGAAAAAAGTACAAACACTCTAGATGAGAAACACGAGAAGTGACAACAGCTTGAAATTAAGTGTAAAATAGTTATCCATTTAAACCTTAAATTTAGAGAGAAAACTGTTGGTGCTTTTTTGTTTGATTTAAATCTACTGCTAATGAATCTTTTATTCGAGATACTTGAGATAACGGTTACTAATTACAGAGTTTTTTTGGACATGCCTCCAAAAATATTTCACTTCATAGTCTCTTGAGACAATTGCTTCTGGTAAACTTTTATTGGTGATAGCACGTTGGGACCAGAACTACACATTCACTAAGTCTGTTGTTTTGTAATGTAATTATGACACTTAAAAAATAATTGAAATGACATTCAAATGGATACCCACATTCAGAAGGGCATACATTTGGGTCAATACACGTTGAACAAAGGATGTAAGCACATCTTTAACGTTATACATGGATTTTAACACCTTTTGATTTCACCAGGATTTAAACTGTTTCTTAAGTGCTTTGCCAGTAAGAACCTCAATATAAGGTTTCTTTCTAGCACTAACAATATCACAAATATTGCATTTTCAATGTATTAACCACATTTAAGAACAAGTTTTAGTGATGATGAATGCATGTTTTCAGATCTGACAAGACAGAATTCTCTATCCCTCATTTTGTATACATCATTCTAGTCTCGCTTGCATGGTTTTTAGAAATTGCTTATTAAAATGAGTTCTCTACCTGTTCTCTGTGTGACTGATCAAAAACATAGTTCTTCAGATTAGTTTGAAAGAAACAAATCGTGTTTTGAATCATTCTAAAATTCCCTAAACCATCTATAACAGCAAGCTGTTTAAATGGGATACCAGAGATAAAGCGGATCTGGTTTTCCGTGAAATAAAATCATTGACATTGTAATGAATTATTTCTACATGACTTTATTCAATGAAACCACAGTGCACCAAGATATTCAACTGTGGAAAAAAGATTTCCACTCTATCCTTACAATTTAGATGAAGTCACATACATAAAATTAATCACACAGCAGGCTATGTGAAGTGTGAATTTATAATTAAACATTTTTTCCAAGTCAACATAAGACTATTAAAAAAACCCCCCAAATTATTCAGAAATTAAAACAACAACAACAACAAAACAAACAAAAAAAAAGCCCACAAAAGCAAACAAAAATCCACCACCTATTTCCTTGCTTTATTCTTGTGCTGGCACCCAATGCTTGCAGTGACAGAGCGAAACGTTTTCACCGACTTGTCCAGATGTCACACATACCAAAAGTTTCAGCTCTGGTAGGACTTTTAAGTACTCCACTCTTCTAGTCTTATACTGCAGTATAATTTTAGTTCTGTTTTCTCCCAGGCACAGGTTAGCAGTCACTTGGGGTCAAAGAGCTCAGCTGTTTAACACTGTACAACACGAATTTCTGCAAGAAAACCAGTGACAACCACAGCCTTTCAAGAAATTGTGAAGTCACTGGAAACTCTCATGTAATGCTTTTGCAACTTTCAAGAAGTAATGGATTTTATAGAGCTCATAAGCCAGGCTGCATATTCCCAAAGTTAATTCATTTTCCAGGTACCTCTGTACACAGAATTGGTGAATATATATGTCCTGTTTATAGAGACCTCTGGCTGAAGAAGCTCAGCTCTTTTGTGAAGTCTTAATATGGCTTCAGGAAACTTGCTTTAGGCTCTTGCTTTAAAAGTGTATCACCATACTTAGCTTCAGAGTCGCATCAGAAATGTGTGATGAGAGGCTGTAGATTCGCAGATGAGAGGAAATGGCCTCAGGTTGCACCAAGGGAGGTTCAGATTGGATATTAGGAAAAATTTATTCATGGAAAGGGTTGTTGGGCATTGGAACAGGCTGCCCAGGGAAGTGGTGGAGTCACTGTCCCTGGAGGTGTTTAAGAAACATGTAGATGAGTTTCTTAGGGAAATGGTTTAGTGAAAGTGTTAGGTTAATGGTTGGACTCAATCATGAGGGTCTCTTCCAATCAAAATGATTCTATGATACTATGAGTTTCAGCAACAGAAGGGGCGGGAGGGGGCAGGTACAAAGACCCTGACCTTCCTGCATACCTGAATGGCGTGTTAGATGAAAGGTACCCACCTTCCCAAAAGTTAAACTGATTAAGCAGCAGAACAGCTGGCTGGTTACATTGTTCTTCATGAATTTTATGCAGAACGGGTATAAGTTCTATAATGAATCCATGTGCAATTGCTTTGAACTCTTCCCCAAGCGGATGACATTCCTGTGTATGTTCATCCAGATTTGCAGCTCAGATGGATCACTGCATTTGACATTTCAAAGACTAAAAATGATCTAAAAAATAAACACACTGCAATAATTTTGAAGGCTTATCAGCCTTTTAATGTGGTGTCAGTTGACTGTTATTTTGTAAATTAGGCAGTGATTTGATTCTCTATCAATTTTTAGTGGTGTTTAACATCACCTAACTCATGAAGAAGGCAGCATCGGTAGCCTGAAATGTAATGAAGCTTTTATCTACTTCAGAAACAATGACAAGTCTTTTAAAAAATTTGGGATGACTTAAGTACTCATGAAAGAGATGCTGATGGCATTAGCTAACACAGGTACTGTGCCAGCACACCTTGTGAGCTTCCAGGCACAGCTCTGACAAGTTTGCTCCACCTGCCAGCAGCAGTTTTAGGAAGGGGCATCTGCTTGAGCAGTGAGTCTTGTGAAAAAAGGGTAATTCAAGCCAAAAAAGGTGATACTGACACAGGGTATCCCTTAATTTTGGACGTATTTCCTTTTCTTCACATCTCCAGTAATGGAAAGTGCACTCCCAACACACCAGACAGGGAACTATTTTTGATGGTTTCAGTAGAGGAGAACTCCTTAAGTCCCAGTTTTCAGGACTGAGTGTAGTTTATCAGTGTGACTCAGCTATTGTTGACAGTTTTTGTTTTTGTTTGTTTGTGGTTTTGTTGGTTTGGGGGGTTTTTGTTTGTTTGTTGTCATTGTTGTTGTTTGTTTGTTTTTTCTTTTTGTGAGGCTTTACACAATGTAATAGAATTTTCAAAAGGCTTTTTTTTTTTTATTTTGGAGGGGCTCCATATCCTAGCACAAAACTGTGTGAGGCATCATGCAGTAGATTTGTTTACAGAAAATGCTTGCCCAGAGTCCAGGTGTCATTTCTAAAACTGATAAGACATTGTAAAGCCTTCTGCAGAAGACCTTCACTCACAGAGATATTGAATGCTTCTGTCATGACCACCCTGTAACATTTGTGGGTTATTTCTAAGTGATTTTATCAGTGGCAGAACCAACTTCATGCAAAGCTTTCAGTGTATTAATAGTGAAATTGTTGTCAATGCTTTTTTCTTTCCAGTCTTGCTTTCTTGGAGGTAAAGAATATGTTTTGGATTAACTTAATTTACCATTAAATTTATCATCTAAATTACCTGACCATAGCAGAACTGTTTGTCCAAAGGCAGATGGGTCTGTGGTAGTGTGGAAACAATCTGGGTTGTCGGAATTGATTGTAATTTAAAACAGAAAAGGTGGTTTTGAGGTCTCTGGAATGGACACGCGAGTAGAATATGGAACTGACTAGAAACACAGTGCCTGATCTACTCTGCACGTAGATTATAGGCAATAAGTGTTTGATTATTCTACAGTAAAAAGGTTAATGTCAGCCATCACCGAGTTAGCTTGTCTAAAAAAGCAAGTTGATAACTCTTCCTACTTTTACAATATTATCCCAGAAATGGGAAGTTAAAACCCTTTATTCTTGTCCTGTCTAAATGGTTTCATGGTGTCTCTTTCAGCCTTTGAGATCTACTTTAGGACACCAAAGCCTCCTATGAGTTCTTACCATACTAGACAGCAGTCACTTGAACAAGACAACTGAATCAAAACAGGTTTTCTGATCCAGAAACTTCTGTGCATTTGATGGAGACATTGAAGTGCATTTAGGACATAATACAGAAAGGGAAGGTTCTGGCCTCTCTTACGCCTATGTGAACCCAGAGCAATTGTGCTGAGATCCATCGGAGGTGAGGAGGCAACTCTGTGCAGGTCACTGACTCCAGGGTTCGTGGTCTGGATTGACAGTGGCATATCTGTTCCTTCTCAAGCATGTGCAACGATACGTCTACTTTGAGTATGCAATGATGGGGCAACGGTTTGCTCATTGCGTGTGCAGTTCTTAAAAGCACCAGCAAATAGTCTCAAGTGTACCTTCTCTTTAAAATGGTGGAGTAATTACCTGCGAGTAGTGAATATTAGGAAGTATATGAGCAGCAAATAATTTACTACTGGCATTATCTAATAATTGTCTCTAGATGAAATTGCAAGACTGCAGTGTTTTTAGGGCCCATTTGTGACCCATAAAATATGGGCTAGAACCTCACATTCCACCATTTGCTTTTGCAATTATTACTGCAAATGGTGGGAAAGTACAAAGCAATCACCAGGAGAAGATATCTTTTAACTACTATAATTTCTAAAACTAATTTAAGAGATAGAAGGACTTGCCCAAAAAGTTCATACCTATCTCATTTTATTCACCAACAAGACAACATAAATGTAACTTGTAGTAATAGCAGTCTCTCTTTCAAAATCAATGTCCTTCTGTCTAAACAATAAGGAAAATATCCTTCATCTTTACTTTTCCGTTGTAAGAGGCAAAAAGAGTCTAAGCTCACATTTAGAATGGAAACTAGAAGACCAAAACAAGGACCAAAAGTGGACAACATTGCCTTCTACAAGTATATCACGGTAATTTCTGGAGGAAAAAAAAAAGAACTGAGCATCAGCCTTGTCATAAAATAAGTCTAGCTCCTAATACACATACACAAGAGATGACAGTAGTTTCTTCTATACTTTACAGCAGCAAAAAGAAAGCTTTCCTACATTAAAAATGTGGGCAACCTCCCCAAAAGGAACAGTTTTAGTGTGGAGCTTGTCAAATTCATGACAGAGACAGTGTGCCATCCCATTACCTTTGGTAATATGGAACTGGACTTAAATATCAAGAAGACTCTACTAGTCCTACATTTTTGCACTGAAAACAAAGCCTGCAGTCAGGTAATATTACATTTGTTTGTGACTAAACTGAAATGAGTCGTTTTATCTTATGCTCAGGACAACGATGACAAACAGGCAATCCTACATGAGTAACCATACCCCTACAAGGGATTTTTATGCTCTTGGAAAACTCACACAGGGTAAAAAACAGAGAACATAGCTTGGGAGTCGATAGGACCAAGAAAAAATATAGGAGGTCAATTCTTCCGCCCTATTTTTGAGGCTAATTTTTACTGGATTCAGTAAGATTCAAACAACTTCTCTCTCTAGACATCAGGCCCATGATCAGCTTTAAATACAAGATGGACCGCAGGCAAAGCGTGAGCGAGAGCTGTCTGAAACAATGAGGACAATGTGTAAATACACAAGTGAAAGGCTTTAATCTAGGAAGCATGTTGACTTCAACTAGTAATAGCCTCATAACTTCTCATGACTGGAAATAAAGGTTATCATCAAAATATTTGTGTAAAGCCAAACCCACGTGAAACCAAACCAACACAACCTCACCATCCTGTCCCTCTCCAACACACCTGGCAGAGTGAAAATAAACCAGCTGTTTCATGGAAGACGTCTACTCCTTCATGGCAGCCAAGTGCAGCTTCTCTCGCCGTACTGCATTCCTATCACTAAGTGGCAGTGTGCTAAAGTGTATATACAGACAGCCCCACTAGTAAGAGCTTGCAATATCCACTCACCTCTTCCATAACCTAAAATGGCTACATTCCAACATCATGCCTTCCACCAGGTCCCCAGAAAACTACTGACGTATTGATTTAAGAAAAAGATTCCCATGTCTCCACCTTTTGAGATCAAAAGTAGTTAGAAGAAACTGCCTACATAGCACAGCTACTTTGCAAAGGGATTCATACTTCTTTCTTTTTCCTCTAAGACCTTCTTTGGTTTTGATACAAAGACCTGTATTTTGGGTTAGTATCCAGATCATGCCATGGTTTTTAATGTTCCTGTGACAACTCGATCTCTCACAAGAAATTCTGAAAGAGGAGTTAACAGAAAGCACCAAAGCAGTAGAAGCACTGAAATTACTTCTCGGAAGTAACTATACCATCTAATGACCTTAGTGGGAGTGTATTTCATGATGGGATCCCAAGTTACTCATGAGGATGAGCCAGGTAGTCTCAGTTCTGCAGCTGTTGCTTCTGCAGAAAAGTCTTGTGCTAACTTGCATGAGAAACTGTCCCCTCTAGACTATTATGAAAACATCTGCCTTCAGCACACAACCATCATTTTGACGGTAAACTATATAGGGATAGGTACAAGCAGAGTGGCATACTAAGATTTTTATTTTTTTTCCCCAGAAATGCACCTGGTCAAATTACCTAGTGCGGGGGCCCACTTGCCACTGAAACATCCTTGAGTTCTCCACAGTTTCTCATTGGATCATATCTCTACCTCCTTTCTTTAGATCTCTTTGGTTTGAGACACAGCTCAAAGGAAGAAAGCGCTTTTGCCATATAGTTCAGTGTAACAAACAAGTTTGGCAGAGTAACACCCGTCTGCAGCACTAGGTACCAGAGAGAGTGGTTACGGTGTCTTCAGAGAGGAATTTTGCCAGGTAGCAAAGAAGAGGGAAGCAGAAAGGAGAAGAAAGGCAGTGGGATGCCACAGTTGTGTTTGGGCCATTGAAGAAGCTCAAGCAGGCACCTCAGGCGTGACACCTGCAACATCACACGTGCTCGACAAAGACTCGTGTTGGGGTAGGCCTGCCCAAAACACTCCCATGACAACATATACTGTCTCTTGTGTCATTAATCACTCCATTACTCTTCAAAACATAGAAGGAGTGATATTACCTGGTTAAACCACATAGAAAAGAAAAGAGAGACATGGGGTGGGGAACCCTTGTCTCTGACACTGTTATGATACAAGTGCAATGTAAACACAACTTCACTGTCCATTCACCGTGGTCCTTGACTGCTGGTTCTCTAAAGAGAATTTATGCTGCCTCATGCTTTAAAAACTCCTTGCCAGTGGTAATTTGCTAGCATTTTTTTTAACTTTTCCTATCCATAGCTTCAGCGGGATAGGAAAAACTCCCAATTAAGCTCTCTGAATAAAATATAAACATTTAAAAGCAACTCTACTCAAGCCCTGCTGAAACCTCAAACAGTACACACAAGAGAAAACTGCGGCTCTGTTTGCAAGCTAACGTGCCAGTTGGCTGATCATGTTTTGCATTGAGAAGAGAGGGAGGAAGGGAGGGAGCCTGAGATGGATAACAGGGGCTTAATACTTACCCTCTGCCACCCTCATCTGCAATACCTCTTCATCTTTCCTTATCCGATCCGGCTCTCAGAAGAACAATAATTTCTAGGATTGCTCTAACAGTTTCAATGAGCACCACAGCTATCAGGCACAAATACCCACAGACACTATGTTTTTATCCACACTTACTCGGAGAAAAGTGAGGAAGGGAAAATGAGAACCTTTTTTCCAGAAATTATGCTGTCTTGTCCGTCTGTGTAAGAGGACACAGGGACTGTGCAGCATGGCCTTGTATGAAATATCTGGTCCCCCAGAGACACCAGCTGCTCCAACACGACATAGGAGAGAGGAAAGACTGTCTAGAAGCCTGCATCCATAGCTGAGGTTCTTCTGTTATTTTTTGGTGAGGGTTAAGCATTTTGGATTTTTTTTTTTTTTCAGATTTACGTGTAATTTTTCCACTGAAGTTTTGTAATGGGCTGAGATCCACGAAGTTGGCAATACCAAAGTAGTCTCGCAAATACTTTGGGAGAAAAAAATCCCAAAAAAGTTAGAATAGCTAGTTGATTTCCAAAATTCTTGATTTATTACAATCCTATTGACACTCTTTAAACAACTCGAACTCTTATCCTTTCAGATAAACAAAAGACAATTATTCTCTTCAGCCTGAAATGCTATAATTTATCTGGTTTCCCAAAGATATGAAGCTCACATGATAGTTCTCTGTAATCAACTATGTATGTATACCTTGTCACACATGTATGCATAGCTGTCATTCTCATCATAGTAATTTCAAGTATACTATCCAGTTTCAACTCCGTTGGATAAGGCACTACATTTTAATAAGTTTTTTAGAAGTAAGTGGTTATAGAAATAAGTAGGAGTTCCTATTTCTGACCCAGAGGAGAGAAAGGTTGTAGTGCAAGCACTGACACTACAAACAATTCACACATGAGGTGAGCCTAAAGGTAATAAATGAGGTATCATCTATTGTGCTGATGGAGAAACCCTGGTTTTGGAACTGCCAGAAAGTCAACAGGTTGGTTCTATGAGAAACCAGTCTTGACTATAAAGATATCCTGAGACCTTTTCATCTTTCTTGGAGATGGCTCTTTCCCATATAGATAACCTTGAATGTTACTTGAGTTTGGCTTCCTATTTGGACTAGTAAGATGTCCTTTAACGCAGAAAAAAAAAAAAATCTCATTAGCCATGTTGAAGAGCACACTCCCCTGAGACATTGTCTTTTAGTTCAGTTCAGTTCAGTTCAGCTCCCAGAGGTCTTCCAGTTTGGAGCTCTGCCTCCCACTCTAATTTTCCCTTTACCCATAGCATTGGTTTAAACACGCTTCCTAGATAGAAATGTTTCCACACCCTATGTCTGCGTGAACACCATGACTAAAATGTTGACTATATTTCCCCACGGCCACACCTCAGCAGAGAGCAGCTGATACTTCCCACCAGGGCACTCTTGAATGCAGAAAGAAGCCATGTGGTACTAAAATAAATAGGTTTTGTGGGGATGAGGGACAGTCCCTGACCGCAGATCTCTGGTTAAAAGGTTTCAACGTGCTATCTTGAGAGAGAAATTGTCTTCCCTTGTAATTCTGACGTTTCCTCTAGTCCCTTTGCTTCACATGCTGTTCTTTCCTTCTAACAGCTGACCTTTTCTCTTCCCCTTCACCTCTGTACTTAACAAGTCTCTCTCTTCTGCCACCGAAGGATGTGCTGCCACTTGGCGAACCACTCGCCATCAAAGCTGTGCATGTGATTTAGGGAGGTCTGATTTCCAGCTCCACAAGGTCAGCACAGACCCATTCAGTATTCCTCAGATATGAAATTGGCTCACTCTCCTGCGTGGAGCTGGCAGGGAGATGTTCCCTCCCTCTCCTCTTCACTTTATGTGCACATTAAAAGTATCCATGACCAAATCAAAAATTGTGCAGCTGTTTCAATAGCTGCAAAACTGCTTAGAACAGGGAGCTCAGAGTATAGAGAAAGAGACCGTTGTGAATTGAATGCTCTCTGAACTAACTTGTTTGTGAAAACCCATGTATAATTAAAGCCTCTCTTGTTAGTGAGTGAAGCCATACTTAAATACACACAATGTATATCTTTATTTCCAGCCCAAATATTTTTGGGACACTTTCCAGCAATGTGTATTATGTGGCTTCAGCAATTGAAGTGCATCATCATCATCATCATTCAAACAGTGGAGCTCCCAGCTACTTTATGAGCATCTTTCCCCTAAAATACTTTTTGATGGACTACAGTATAGCCCTTCTAGACCTGAACTGCATAATAAATGAGTGCTATGATTCCTCTAATGGCAAGGTCCTTTCCCTCACTGCAAATGGAGATGTAATTCAGATGCACACTATCTCACCCTTTGCATGCTGAGAGACAAACAGCAACATTCATTTGCTTTTTTTCCCATTTCCCTTACCAAAAAATCAACTTCCAAAGAAAATGTTTACCAAAACACTTCCCTAAACAATCTGAATAATATTTTAATGGACCACTTACTTAGTTAGTATCTAATTAAATTTTGCATCATGACGAGTGTATTCGAATCACTGTGGTATTGTGAATAAGGATTCAATAAAAAATACAGGATAAAAGAAATCTGCAAAATAACCACCATTAAAATAATGAGTAAAAATTCAGCAGCTACAGTAAAATCCACAAGAGAACAAATAAACTGCAAACAACCGTATTACCAAACAACATTAGTCAGGTTTCATCTCATTCCCTCATGCATCCCTGCACTGAACAGGAAAAAAATAAATACTCAGAGGAGAACACTTTGACAGAAGTAAGGGCCAAACACACATACACAGAGAGCTGCAGTAAACACTAGCAGCTGCATGGCTTAAGGTACCAAATAGTAAGAAATCTCTTAATTAAAAAAATGAATTAATTGTTGTGACTATATTTCTCTTGGCAGAGACCATTTACACTTCTGCAGAATGCAATGTTTAACACATTTAAAAAATAAGTTCCCAGGCAGTTACACCTGTAATATAAGGACGTAATATTAAGAACAAGGAAGCGAGCAATCAGTCTTCCTGTTTCACTTGAACTTGGGCTTATCACACTCCACCTGGATCCTATAAATATTTTCCTAAAGGTTGCTTGGCTTCTGCTCTGCTCCACGACCCAGTTCAGCAATACACATCCATAATACTAAGCTTGGGTTGCTCCACTGAAATCAATACTTGTGTGCCTAAGTGCTTCGCTATAAAAGGGACCGGATGGCTATAAGGCCATTGCCTTGTCACTCCGTATAGAGTGATTTCCCTGCTGTGCAGTATAACTCTGTAGATGCAATCTGTTCAGTATACCAAATAAATATCTCTATTGGAACATTCCACCTAGGGCTTTTTCGTGACGTGTGTGACTGTTATTTATTAGAAGATTTAAACATTATTGCAGCCAATTATAAAAGCACTTTTTATTACTTGCAGCCTTTGCTGCCGCCAGTGACCCATGTCCTCCTCCTTGACACCACTGTTATATAGTGGCTCACTTAAGAGACGTGGTGAGCAAGTGTGCCCAGCTTTGCAAAGGCATTCTGTAATCTGAACTCCAGGCATGTCCATACTCTGATTTCAGCTGTGCTGCTTATGCTTAAAATCTAGCAGCCATGAACACAAGTATCTGCAGGATCCAAATTTCTACAGATTTATGAAGTAGAGTTCAACCAGAATAAGAGAGGGGTTAACTTCTCTGGGATTTTGTTACAACTAAAAGACATATTTCTGGAAGAGTAATGTCCTGTCCTCCATATTGCCAATTTTTGGGATGCTTTCCAGTCCACTTCCTCTTGGCCCATGTGGCAAAATTTGGGATACAAATATTGGAAATGTCTCCATGTATATTGGTTTGCTGCAGTTAAAACAGTACGTCCTGAAGAATTTCACTCACATTGCTGTTTGTCTAAGCTTTCTTTAAAAGTCTGCTCCTTGAAGAGACAGGGGAAGCTGTCAATTTGTGAATATCCTGTTGTAAAGTCACATAAAGAATTGCAGATCAATCCTACAATTTAAATACACAGAGTACATATTTTGTTTTGCACATCTAACTTTTAACCTCAGAAGTATACATAAAAAGTGAATTTACATGGTGGCTTTAACAGAGCACCTTCTAATACCGAGTAATTTGGGTGAACACTTGACCTAAAGAAAATTATTATCACATCATTTTCAGGCATATTTATAGTCTCTGCTGAAAGGGTATTTTGATAGCAAAATGTAAAGTGCTTTGATTCCAGCTATCACCCTACAAAATCAAAAGTTATCACGGGGTGAACTTGTGTATGTTTGAATCCCCGGCTCTACCTACAGAACTTCTAGAAACAGAATAGTGAAAACAGCCTAACACAGACACTTAACTTTTCCCGAAACCCCAATATGAGTCACTTATTCCTACAAACATAGACACTCTGTTTCCCAATAAAGTCGATGGGAAGGTGGAGATGTTTTCAAAGGGTCCCCGAGGAAAGGACCTTACATTTATGTGAATTTGGACATAATCTCCTGCTTTTTGGGACCTTGAAAGATGCCCATTGTTTTCCACTTAGGAAAGAGTGCACCTCACTGTTCCAGTGGACTGGGAAGGGCTACCTAACTTACAAAGGCTGCTTTGGTCTGCACCTTAAATTAAGTCTATGTTAATCCTGCCTCAGTAGCTCAGTTAGACACTGAACAGTTTGCTCCTACTCATTGTTGAAACCTCTGTCCTCCATGTCTAACACTGGCCAAGGAGTCAAATATAGTCTGGGGATGTAGAAAGTAGGAAAAGAATTGATATGAATACACCCAGATTGATCACATCTGCTTGTTTGCAAGGCAAAAAATACATACAGTGATCTGTTCAGTAAAAATTCTTCTTGATAATGAAGAACAGGTTATACTGCATATAAGAGAAAGACATTCTAGCTAAAAGTATTTTCTATTGGTGACAAACTTAACAGGAAAAGGAAAATTAACATAGCTGAAATCATATATATTTGCCATAAAATACATATACGTACAGATATTTATGTAAGAGAAAAGAATGGAAGATGAATGCTCATCTTTCCTAAATTCTGAATTCATACTACCTTTAGTTATTTTGCATGTGCTTTATGGGTTTTTTGAAAGAAGAGTTATTTAACTTAAATTTAGCTGAGAGTGTTTTAGTTAAATTTTCTGATTTAATTTTCCAGGAAACATACCACACTAATTTGAATCACAATTGTGGGGGGTTTTTTTATAATATGTCCACGAACATATGAAAACACTCCCCAGCAGTGCTGAGTGAGAGCACAGGCTATGTTATAAGTCTTTGTATATTATTTTTAATTTATCATTTTTCAGACATGCAGGTCTCATCCTTCAAGCATTCTCCTGACCTGTTGCTTTGCAGTAAACAGGGGGGAAGAAAGAGAGGAGAGCTGGTAAACTTTTATTGTCAGAAAAGATGTTCCTCCTTTACTTAGTAACCTGACATTTAGGACATGCCAAGATACAAGAGCCTGAGGTTCAACTCTTCTGTGTGACGATATTTGACTATCGGTCTCCCATTGCCCCAGGGACTGGCTTGACAGTACAATGGTACTGGGTTCTTAGTTTCTTTTAAGATGCTGTTGCCTTTTGTACAACTACTAAATATTAATGTGAGAAGGGGCTGGTGTCCAGATCTCTCACACTTTGGATGCATGCCCTGATCGATAGGTTTCCATAAAAAAGGACAAAGAAACTTCTCTGCAAGTCTACCTTTTCATGTCCTTATTTTTCTCCTAAGCTCCTAAAATTGAGGTATTTTATTGTATTCAGCATAAAATTGAGTTCTTACACTTTAAGGGAAAACTTAAATTAAACTTCAAACTTAGTTTAATCTAAACTTGTATTCACTGTTTGTCATCACAAAGAGCCTCTTGTCACCCCCTACCTCAAATCAGGACCAGCTCAAGATTAGCAAGTAGATGCAAACAGAATGGGAAATGAGGGGTAGTGGCATAAAAGAAGTGGCTGTAAACAGAGTTCCTGCACAGACTTATGTCTGTATGTATGATATTTCCTAATTAAAAAGTAGAGTTTCTATCATCTGTGCCACTCATAGTAAGGGAAAGGTTACACTGCCATTGACTTAATGGGAACTGACACCAGAAGGGCTTATTATCACCTTCACAAGAGCGAGACATCCTTTGATGAGCTCTACAAGCAACCTTGGTTGAATACTCTTCTCAAGTAAATTCCATTCCCAGGTGAAGCAGGCTGGAATACATTCCTGTGTCAACATGGCTGTTCTACTTTTGCTCTAATTTTCCAAAAAACACATTTAATCTTCAGGCCAAAATCAAGCACGAATAGTATCTGCCTAAAAATGAAACTGGTGAAAGAGTTCTAGACAACAGTAAAAGAAAGTGCCAGAACTGCCACTGGGTTTTAGAAAACACTGTAATAAACACTCTCTATGTCTGCAGTAAAACACTAGGAAATGAATATGCTTAAAAGGCGTGTGTATATGATATTTTCATGTGAAAACAACTTAAAAATTCAGGACCTTGAATGCTCACTCTCAGTAACTTTCTCTTTGTTAGGCCTTACGGTAGACTAGTATGAGACGGCACACTATGCCAAATGATGACACTTATTTATAAATAAATAACTGTATAACTGTATTTTAATAATTTTGCAGTGCATGCATTTGGCTACCTTTGCCATTATCGTGTTAGATTTTGTGTATGCATGTACAGAACAAGATTATTACGTTGGTACACTCCCTGGTTTAGTTTTTTAATTATTTGCTGTTCCACCCTTATGTTTTATGCATTCAGCTGGAGAAATTTTCCACAAGTTATGCTCTTGGGCATATCACTCATCTTCACTGGATATTAATCCCTGCAAATTCTCTCCCACCCCTCCCCACCAAAAAAAAAAGCATAATGATACATGCAATATTGACTGTGGAGCCCTATTCTCGTATGAAATCTGAAATTCTCCAATACAGGTGAAGGGCAACAAGAAGATTTCTTTAATCAAGATTGTCCTGACTGTATAGCCACCATTAGAGACAATGGACTGTCTAATTATCTATTTGAGATAAAAGCTGTTGAGAGGAATGTCAAGTATTCCAACAGAGTTTCAAAGTTCTTATTGCAACCTCACAAACTCATGAAATGTATGTGTCACTTTGTAGACCGAGTGGAGAAAAGAAGGCACAGAAGAAGAAGAAAACAAAATAAAGAATAAGAAAACAAAATAAAGAATAAGAAAACAAAACAAAGAATAAGAAAACAAAATAAAGAATAAGGAAACAAAATAAGGTGGAGGAAGAAACTACTACGGTGAATAGCGTACTGAGCCTGTGGCACCATACCTGGTATGCTGAGGGTAACTGAAGATTAAGAGAAAGTAAAGGTGAAAATAAAGATGTGGGAGGTATTTCTGAGGAAGAAGTAGTCAGGTGGGATGGTACAAACAGCAGTGGGATGGGGTTGGCAAAAATGTGCAATTTCATGAAAGCGAAAAGCAAAACCAGGAATGAGTAAAAGAATAGTGGAGAAGAAATACTAGAGTAACATAAACAAATAAACAAACAAAAACCCAACAACAACAACAAAAAACACAAAAAGAAAGGAAAAAAAACAAAGCAAACCAAAAACAGGAAGAGCGGTATAATTTGAGGATTATAAATGACAGAAGTTTTTCAGGGGTAGGGGAGAGGGAGAACTGGAAAGGATGGGAAGGTCCTTTAAGGGCACTGGTGTTTCAGCATCGCATCTGCAGAAGAGCAGGGCTCTCTGAGGCAGTCTTGCAGTGATTTCTCTGGGACTATTTTCTTTACACAAGTATGACACAGTCGTGTCCACTGTCATTCTTTTTCTTCTGATCAGGCAGAGATGAAAAAGCAGGAGGAGCAAGGATGGACATGACAAAGTTTGTAGGTCCCACTGGAAGTGTAGGGCTAGATAGTCACGTCACTAAAGCCATTTGACATGCTCTTAAATGGGTGAAAATACAGCAGAATTGGATCAACTAATTCTTTTTATTTGATGCCTTTGGGATGGAAACTGAGTTTTCAGACTCTTTCAGATTGAAATGTGTCAGACCCAAGCGAAAACTTTTCCACATTCTGGGTAAAGTTCTGGCCAATATCTTAAAGGACTGAGTGGTTCCTTCCTCAACAGCCTGTCCACAGTAGCCACACAGTCCAATATAGTAGTAGAAATCCTGTATCACTCCAACATAGAAATCAGCAAGAAAGATATTTGGTTTTTTTCTGTCCTAGCCCAGGTTTTGAAAGCTTAAGATGTTTTCATCCTTGACTGGAGATATTTTGGCTGTTAGTGGGATTTTCTATGTTATATAAAATTTAATTTGTCTGGAAAGCTGAAGTAACTCAGTTTTAATGTTCACCAACACAAAAACGTGCTTTTTACTTTCGCTTAGCAAACATATTATAATGACTATGATATAAAATCCTAGTGAAGACAAGAAAGAGATCTTGCTATTTTCACAGGCTTGCAAATAAAAGTTTTTGAGAATATGGCAGGTTTATCTCAATCTTCTACAAAACCAGAGAAGCTGAGATCTTATCCTAAATAACCCATATTTTATGTAACACAGAATAAAAATATACATTTTTCTAGAATGGAAAATAACTTAACCTGTGATAACCCATCGTGGGTTTGCACAGCTTCACGCAGAACACTAATAATTTGTTTCCCCACTTGAAATATTTTCTGTCCTAGTCACAGAAGAGAGCTGGTACCACTTAGTAAGCAAATTCGTATTAAGAGCAATTGCTGGGAATTCTTATCCTGCATTTTTGAAAACGTACTAATTTCCATTCACAATAAACCACGTATTCTGCTATATCTGTCCACCTAATATATTTTTGTAGCCCAGATGATGTGTAAGTGCTTTGCAGTATTTAATTTAAAATATTCTTTCTCTAATGGTGGGGAAAAGACCGTAATTATAGAAGGACGTCTTTCAGTATTAGAGTTCAAGTGGTGCTTCATTGTTCACTTAAAGAAGGAATTCAACTACTGACTGCTGTGGGAGAAACACCAAAATACAGAGCTTCTTAGAAAAAACTTGAACCACCTACAAACTGGTATATACTTGTGTGAAAAAAAATTTTGGCAATTTACAAAGAAACAATTTACAAAGCTTTATTTTGAAATGGTTCTTTAAAATATTTAACATCTAAAATATTTGCGTATTTTCATTCTAAAATTATTTCAATATGAAATCTCACAAAAAGAAATCAACCATCACACTAAGTCACTGAATTTTTGCTTACTGAATAAGGGCCAATACTTCTTCCTTTGCAACCACTCCAGTGGTTAAAGGTAACTTTTCTGCTCCTCTTTGTAATTGATGGCAGTATTGGACAGTGATTTTTCAATGGAGTATTTTCAAGAACAACCATCATGGCTTTGGAGCTATCCTCACCATTTTACGTCATTTTATAACAGGACAACTTGCACAGAGCCTTGTTTCCTCTTTGTAATATGTCCACACGGAAAAAGAGAGGTTTGGTTGTCTGATACGTCTAAGTTCTCTCTGATTTAGTTAACATTCACAGTGGTATTACAGTGATAACAACATGGTGATAGCAGAGTCCTCAGTGCAGAAGGAGATATCCAGTGTCTCAAGTGCGCTTGTACAGGTCGTGCTAAGTGGAGCGAGTCATGGCTTCTCTACTCCTGCTACTCCTGCTAACAAGACTAAGGGCAGCACAAATGTCTGCTGCTTATTCCTGCTGCAATCACACCTTCATTCACTGCGGAAGGAGCCACTTAAAGGCTTTAGCTTAAAAAAAATAATTACTTCTGCAGTTCATAGTAACAAAAGTGATTAGCGCATATGTCAAGATGAATTATGTGCAAAGCAAAAGAAAATAAAAGCCAACATCATATAATTAGTAATAAAAGCATGAAATTAGGAAATAATAATGTGAAGGACACTTAAAACGAGGCTAGAACTGGCAGTAAAAATTACTTAAACGAACTGCCACCATCTGTTCAACTTCATAAATTGGCTAGGCTGGGACCCACTGTGTCTATTACAATCCTAAAACTTTAAAAGTGATACTAATATACTCCAAATTAAATGAATATTTATAAAAATTGAAGGGAATTAAAGCTATTGAAACACAAACAACAACTCAGAAGCTGAGAAACTGGAACAGATTAGAAGCTTATAGACGAGATCATCTTTACAACACTTACAGTTTGCATACTTTGAGAAAATAATTTTTAAGAATTTTTATGATTTATTAGTTACTTTGTAAACACTGTGATGAAAATGTATCTAGTGAGATCTTCTGTGAGTTTTATCAATCTTTGTTACAAATGATTAGAGTTTTTAGAATAACATACGTGCTTCACATGTTCTCTAATTAAGTGAATTCCATTAGCTAAATGAAATTTTGTACATAAATTGAATTTGAGAAATTATGAGTCAGTTGTAACGAAACAGTTATTAATAAGTACTGTATTAAGTAGTTACAATCACCAGATTCAGGTAACTCAAAAGTGAATTTTTTGAGACATGAGCAGTAACTCAACAAAATATTGTCTTCTCTTGTAACCACCCTGGACGGAAGTATTTTGCTAGAGTGAGTCAGTAGAATGAGACAGACTCAACTTGTTTGCCCAACAGTTTCATTTGCCCACCTGGCTCTGCTCTTTAAATTGGCTATTGGCACATCAAAGGCTCCCATGAGGGAACTCGGGTTGTTCTTTTTCCAGAAAGCAACACAGCTGAGTGAAAATAGAAAGAGACAAAAGGGGTCAATGTGAAAAAGCAGAGGTTTTTCAGCCTAGCCCTTTCTAACAGTACTAGTTTTGCAACATTGCCTCCCAGAATAAATAGTATAGTGAGAAGATGAAGCCTAGAGGTAGCTGATTCGGCTGATTTGCACTGACACAGTGTCACAACTACTTTTTAATTGGCTGATATACTCCAGATGCTCTGTTGAGGAGATTTGGAGATCCCAAGTTATCCTTTAAGGCACTGTTTGTTTCTAAGATCACTGTCTCCCAAGCTAAAGTATGAGGTGTAATGTTTGTTCTCATCTTAGCAAAAAATTCAGTCACAAAAGAGGGTCATGCAACCAGAAACTGGAAGATGCAGCTGGACCTGCAAGAAGAATTGAAACCACAAGACAATGGTTTCAGAAACTGCTTCCTTACACTGCAGGGCATCTCTTGTTCACGCTGTCACTATCACTATCTCACTATGCTCTTTGGGTTTTCATCTTCATTGAAACCGTTTAGCTATATATTTGTCTGTATTTGGGACAGGTACTCTGGAAGTTTTCCTCCCATATGTATTTTTATTGCCATTCCCATAGTTCCTGCAGTCTTATATTCACCTGTATAACCAAGACCACTTTATTGTCAAGATTTAAAATAGTCTGTAGAAGGCTAGCTGGTGAAAGGTTGGTGTCTCCTCTACTGCCCTGCATCCCCAAATGCAAAGATACCAGTGTGGTGTGAGAAATGTCACTTCCTACAGTCAAAAGCCCGTACAGACCCCCAGCAGAGGCCCTGCCTCAAAAGCATCAATAGTGTGTTCCGATGGGAAAGGATGAACTTACCCTTTTGTTCACTAATCTTGATGAAGCCAGTAACAATCTTATCTTCTCTAAGGGATGGGGAGACTTCAGGGCTCCCCTGAGGAGCCTCCAGTTGATGTGGAAAGTGCCAGAGCAACTTTCAACACCTTGTTTTGATCCACTGACCATGGCAGGATGGTTTGCAAGGGAAAGGAAACTCACTGGTTACTCATTTATTTCCAAGCTTAAAGGGGACTTTTACATTTTACTTTCTGGAAGTAGAGGGTCCCTGTTGCAGCAAGTGAGGACTTTGCAGTCTTGCAAAACCCATGTGTGCATTGAAAGCCCTTGCAGGGATGGCAGCGGCACCTGAGCAAAGGGAACCTGCATGTCCAACTCACCCTCCTGTTGCTGCTGCAGCCAGGTACGCATTGACTTATTCAAATCACAGCAGAATATCAGCAGTGAGCCACTAATGGCATAATTTACCTCTCCCTTCAGTTACCTGATGTTTGTAGCAGGAGTGAGTAATGAGACTGCATTGTGAAAATGTAAAGAAAAAAGGAAAAGAAAAGCAGGGGAGAAACAGGAAAGCAAATGAATAGTGAAATTATGACTGAGGAACAGACTGACTCTTCTAGCAGATGCACGAAAACTTCTGGTATATTTGCTGGGCTTCTGAGGGTAACAGAATGGCATGTTGTTCCTAAAGCAAACATTGTTCCAAGGCTGTTCGTTTTCCTATTTAGTCATATCACAGGAAAGCTAAGGGGGTGTCAATCATGCTCAGTACATCTGACTGGGAGAGCACTCCCTTCACAGCTGCATCTGGTAGAATACACTCCTTATTTATTATATTTTTAGTAAGGCATGCTATCTTGTTCATGTGTGAGAAACTGTAATGCATCTTTCACATTTAAAGTGCCCTCTGAAGCTTTCTGCCTCACAACCTCCTGCCTACTTTCACTGTTACCACTAAATTTTTTATATTGTCTTGAGCATCTCTGAAAGAATTGCAAATTCCAGATAGAACATGATTAATTTAGCACTGTCGTCTCCTACAATATAGTGTATAACCGTCCATCCTTCTTCAGCGTGGCTACATCTTATCTCAGCTCTTAGCGAAAAACTAAATTAAGGCAAAGGCTGAAGTCACTCATGTGTGCTTCTTTTAAAATTAATTTTTGCTGACAGCACCATAGAGTCAAAAGCATGTAGTTGCATTATGAAAGCCAGAACAGAGATTAAAATATATGTGTATTTTCGTTATTCCAGGAAAGAGAGTATTTTGCTCCTTCTACATTAGTCATTTTCCCAAAGGACTCCACATTCTCCCTTATTTGGGTAGTAAAAGTTGAAACATCAGTCTTCTTTCCATTTGCTAAGAATTTCTTCTTCTTGTTTAATTTAACTCCTTAGACTCACTATCTTCTTTATAAGATGTGAGCTGAAGTTTTAGCATGGGCAATTTGGGTGAGATAGATGAAGGACAGTTTGGAGATAGTAGCATTTTTTGCAGTTTGTCTCATTTTCAACAAATGATTTAATTTGAGAGGAATCCTCCTCGGTTTCTAAAAGCTTAAAATGGTTGAATTCCATGCACTTTAAACAATCCTTCACCCCCAAAATTACTTTTATTTTAACTTTAAAACTTGTAAAAAGTTCAGAATTGAAACTTTTTTTAAACTGAACTTTATGTTTTTTCAACCTTTTGAGTATCCGGGAATACAATACTTCTCTCTTAGCTTAATCTATGACAAATGTTTATCTGTAGTTTTTAAAACTATGGAAAACCCCAAATCTGTATTTGTCCAGGTTTATTTTCTTTTTGTCTCACTGGTATTATCAGGACCTGCTTTTCACCTTTGTGATGCAGAGGTCAACCTGAAGGAAGAACAGTGTGGAAATTAATATATTTTCTATGCTGGAGCTGCTCCCCCAAATATACGTATCACTGTTCAAGCTGGTATGAAGCGCAGCAGAGGAGGGCTCTGCCATTCCTTGTTTATTGCTCTCTGAAGAGGGGTGAACTATGTTCACTCTTTTCCAGATTACCAGCAAGGTTTAGTTGATGCTTCTGCATGAGATCAAAGATGAAGAGAACAGGGACAAGCTTAGCAGCAGCCTTGCTCATCTGGCATTCCCTTTTAACGCGACTAACGTTAGGCAATAATCTGACTTTTCTCCCAGTGACCATACTTACTGAAAGCCTTTGCAACAGCTCTGAAGCGTGTCTCTTCCAGGATGCTACAGTGAGAGCAGACCCTTTGAAAACATGTTTGAAAACAGAGAGTGATGTGCCATCAAGCTGAGCTCCTCACAATACAAGCATCAAAGGGAGCAGTTACAACAGCGAGAAGATGGTGTTGTGACGGCTTAACATAACCACATGGACTCCCCACGCTGTGGTTGCACTTATCAAGGGATATTAAAAATTGTATCCAGACATAGCCCGGTATATGAGACTTTATGTGTGGCTGTTGCAGAAAAGGACAGTAAAGCTTTCTAGGAAAAAGTAAGTAGTTGGAATGATTGTGATGAATAAGAGTAACATTCTGTATGTATACAGCATCTAGAAAACTAGTAAGATTTTTTAGCAGAAAAACAAAATCCAGAGTTTATAATGAACCACAAACTAAACGTGTCTGAAAATATCACCATTTTTGAAAAGCAAATTTTACACTATGATATATCAATAGGAGCGTAGCTTTCAAGATGCATATATACATCCTTCTGGTCTTGACAGCCTTGACAAGTTCTGCGCTGTAAACTTCGTCCCGTTCTGGGTACCATGCTTCAAGGCAGATGTGCACTAAAGTAAAAAGTCCAGTGAGTTGCAAGAGTGATGAGAGATTTAGAAAGCTTTTTGACTTTTATGCTTGAGAATGTTCAGTCTAAAAACCAGTAGTTCAAGTGGGAACATGGTACAAATTTCCAAGCACATAAATTTTATTCTCATTAATTTCTTTCAAAAAGGGAAAACCCCCCACCTTTTTCACATTCATGTGACCAGAAAAAGGAGGAATGCACTTAACTTAGGAAAAAATAGACTCATGCTGAATAACAGAAGAAACTTTTAATAATAAGTTATTCTGAAGCAGTAGGATAGTCTGTATGCATTGCTTAAGGATAATTTCTCCTTGCAGAGCGTGTTAGGGGAAGTGATCAGGAGTGATGCGAACAGAGCTGATCCTGTATTGCAGTAGTACAATGGACGAGATAAACTCCCTAGGACCTTGTCCTATCTATTTTTTATTACCTTAACATGAGTCCATGAGATAGACTGTGAAAATTTGGTATCAGGTTTTAATATCACTTTGCACCTCTTCACATAGTTGTATGAACAGGTCAAAGGTGAATGGAAAAAGTCCACTGACAGAAAGCCCGTAATGGTATTTTGCGTGAGATTATTTTGCACTTTGTTCTAAAATACATATCAGATAGTGTCTCTGCCTCTAATGTATAAAAATATTGTGCAGGGATAATGGATGGATAAAAATACTTTCCCAAGAAAGGAAGTTTCTGCTATGTATTCAAACCATAAGACATAAAGTAGCACACGCAGAGGAGAACAGATCAGTGACAAAGGCCTCCACTTTTTTAGGAAGCTTCGAACAAAGAATGCAGGTAGCTTGAAGAAACCAAGAGACTAAAAGCCCTGTTCTGGTAAAGTGCTCTTCTGATAGATGCCCATCCCTGCACAGCTTGGCTTCTGCTGAAGTCCATGCACGGATGTCTTCCAGTCCTAGACACAAAGGAAAGAAACAACTTGCGTCAGAATTACGAGGGATAAAACATTACATTGTGTAGGTATGGGACAAGAGGTGCACAACTCACATGCTGATCTCTGTGATAACCGCAATATATCAGGAATACACCAAAATCAAAACACAAGAACATTTTGAAAGAAGCCTGAATTTTTTGCTAATTAACCTGTGGTAATTTCCTGAATGACAGTTCCTTTTCAAGAGCTAGAATCTCAGTGGAACACTGAAAATACAGATTGTAGAGAAAGGTCACTGAAATAAACAAAACACCAGAGCTCTCATTGAAGTAATTCCATTAAGAGTAGGATTGAAAACTACAGTTTTTTCTTGTGGATTTTTTTATTCTATTAACAATTGCACTGATTTGTAAAACTTTTACCATTTTGCCAAGACACCAACACGATTTAGGAGCCTGACTCTCCTCTTCAAATGCAGTGAAGCAATAATTTAAAAAATATTCCCACCTTATTATTAGCTCATCAGGCCATACTTTATATCTACTTGATTAAGACTCAGAGGAGTGATCAAGTGATTTGCCTATGAAAAGAAATTTGGTATTGCAGTTAGGATTTAGGAGATCTGTTTCAGTTCTTAATTTTACCTCCAAATTGACAGTAAGACTTTAAGAGGTACATAACGAAACTTAAGGGCCCACACTTAACTTTCACATGTCTGAGGGGTCATTTTTTGTGAGGAAACAGATGAGCATCATTGTTTGGAATAACTGTGCTGCTGCAGTGATTATAGTTTCCAGGTAGGATGTGTAACTGTTGGGGAAAAAGAGGAGAGATTTAAAAAATGCTTTCATAGCAAAATTAATGGGATAAGTGTGAATGATAGATTTTTTTAGTCTGCTAAATAAGTGGGGAAAAAAGAGATTCAAGGGAATAAAGCCACTTATTTTTCTTGAGGCTAAAAAATAAAAACAATTTTTTTTTTTTTTCAGGTAGACTTGAAAAGATTTTTTGACTGAAAAGATTTAAATTAAGACAACAAAATATTTCATCCTAAAAACACTGAAACAAAACCTTCTCACTCAATAATTTATTTACTGACTGCCTTATTTTTCTATTTATTTGCTAAATTTATAAGGAGTTATGTTGTGAACTACTTTTTTTTGGCTGGCGTTTTGCGATGCCACAGATTAAGGTAACTTATTCCTAAATAACTGATCATATATCTGTTTAAATTAAAGTGCACAGTTTTCATTACCTCACAAAAAAACTTTGTCCATCAATTTCATTGCAAAGACTAGCTTTAAATATAGCTCAACTGAAAGTCAGTAAGACTTAAAGAGTCTATGTCACTCTATCATTTTAGTAAATTGCATTCCTACCTCCTACTCCTACACATACATGCATTCAGATTTTTCTCTATTGAATGTATTACAGATAAATTAATATTAAAACAGCATCATGAAAAAGCAGAAATAAAAGGAATTTCTGAGATTTAACTATCATGTATTTGAGCTTTAAAAGGAACAAAATACAAATGAGAGGAAACTGCTAACACAAGCACACCAACGTTACTTTCTAGGTTGTGAGATCATTTTAAAGTAGCTTTCTACAACCCCCAGCCCATGTTCCCATTCTTCTCTTCAGGTAAACCTACACAAGAGAAGTAGCAGCAGTTTACCCACAGAGTTTGTGATTTTATGAAAATATTATAAACGAAAAATTGTCTATAGAGTGAATTAGGAGTAGTATTTGTACATTTTTCTGCTTGTCTGAGCTCATATCCTTTCTTTGGGAATACACTACCAGTTTTTAACATTTCCTTTGCCTTATTCCCCTAGCACAGCATCACTCATCTTTTACACTTTCTGCTGTTTTATCTCCATAAGAAAGAGGTGTAAGTTAACGTTGCTCTTGGGACAGAGATGTGTAAGAAACAAAATTTCCAAACTTCTGATTAATGGCTAGAGGCAACCAAAGGATTCTCTTTGTCCTGAGATTAAAGGACTGTTGCATGTTGAGCGATGCTTTCAGGGTCTTGGAGTTTGCACCTGAAGCCTACGATTTAAAATGTTGACACCAAATAGGATGATTGAAAGAGAAAGGGCTGCACGACTTCCCCACCCTTTGCTTGAATCCAGGATGAGATTCCTCACTGTCTGCAGAAAAGCAGGGTGCTGATTCTTTCACGGTGCTTGTCTTCTTCTCCATAGTGCTGTTACGACATTGTCCTGTAGCTCAGTGAAAACACTTTGGTACCTCCTAAATTTCCAGAATTCACTTATGCCCTCCAGAATTCACTTATGCCCTCCTTTGTGCTAATAATGTTTTCTTGGGTGACAGAGGCACGGAAGAAAAAGTGGCACAAACACATGGTTTGGAGTAGGGTGAGTCTCCTCAACATGCAGGAGTGGATTATTCTTGCTTAAGTGTAATATTCTGCAAGGAGCAGGGGATCACATCACTTGGGAAGGCCATGACACCTTTTCAGTCTTTTACTTATCTCCTCATATGTTTTCCTAAGGTTTTTCCTTTGTTGCTGATTCTCGTAACTACTGCAACAAGGCATGAATTATTTCCCAAGTTCCTTCTGTCCATATACATTTTGTTTGCAGTGGGTCACTCAAAGTTCCACAGTCTTTTGGCCTCTTCTCCTCTTCAGCAATTCCTTTCACACACCATCGAAAGTACCCAGCATTTTCAGCCCAAGGGTGGGCAACAGAGATATTAAGGCAGAGCCACATCAGGTCTCAGTGTATTTTGAGCACAGCACAGTGTCAGAGCAGGAGATTTTTGGTTGAATTTCAATCACACGGACTGTGACTCTCACACAAGGCACCATCTCTCAGTCTGAGCAACTGGAAAATAGTACATGGAGATGATTTTGCTCAGCTCATATTTAAAAAATGAGCCTGTATGTAATAGCTTTCAACTTGCTGCTGGAGGAAACGCAGGGGCCCTGAGTGGATAGAAAGGAGAAACTAAAACCACAGACTGTAGGCACTGTGCCAGGAGAAGGTGCCCTTTCTTGACATAAGCCCATTATCGCTGCAGCAGACTCTGAATATCCTCATTTCACTCCAAAACATCAAGTAGGGGTTGGCTTTAAGGACTTCTCCACTTTGTCCTGTGCTGCTGGAATAGTCTGTACCTTTTCACCATCTTGCAGAGGCTATGGATGGGAGTGTCAGGGTTTTGGCTGACAGTCCTTGTGAGAACCATGTGCGAGAATAGCAACCACCTCATTCAAGGTGACTTGCCCTTGTAGGTAAGGAGCTACTCCTCAATTTATGGTCAGAAGTCTTCAGCCATGTAACATGACCTGTTGTGATGACAATATCTAACATGCCCTCTGCAAAATCTAATTAAAAAAAACATTTGTGCTTACTATTCATGCTAATGACAACTCAATGGATGTGTGACAGAAGGTTACACATAAGAATGATTGTATTTTTATATTATCTGTATGCAAAATGGAGCTTGCCATATATCCACCACAACAAACAGGTATTTCTCTGCAGGCAACCCAGAAAGAAGCTCCAGAAGCATGAGGCAGTGTAACTGAAAAACGCTGATGGAAATTTTTCCATGTCAGTCAGAGGAATATGCAAGAAAAGTATGGAAATGCATATGTGATATTTAAGCTAGTGGGGAGTATAGGATGGGCATTCAGTGGTGCTCCCTGTGAAGTTCTGCTGATGGCAAATAAAATCACACTGTATTAAACCTGACAATTTTTATACAAACATATCCTGAAAAATTTTTAAGAAAGAAATCAAGAGAAACGTAAGTACATCCCCATCACTTAAAACTGACACTACTAGGTACTTTTTGTGAGAATGAATGTTTGCTGACACACAAAGATTAATTTTGCATAGTTATGTGTCTTTTTTAAAGAGAAAAAGAAACCTGTACCTCTCTGATGAGCAAAGAAAGCCATTTCTGTAACTGCAGACATGGTATGGTACTTTCAGGACAGTTACTACCAGATGTAAAACTGCTCGTGACACATAGTAGGGGGTTACTGCAGTTAAAAGTTAATGTGTAGTGTTAAATTTGCTTAATAAAAGTTTGTGCAATTGGAAGTGCTGTATAGTGACTGATGTGATAATATAAATGAATTTTATTACTTTTTTAAAATGGTCTGTGGCAAGATGATGGATTTATGCAGAGAACAAAGTAGAGGTGTCTGTGAGCAGCGAACTTAGCACAGCTGTTCTCCTCTGAAAAGATCTGGCAAACCAGAGTCTTCTTTGTACCATTGCTTAATGGCTATGCAGCAAAAAGGAGCATCTGACACCATTACCTAATCCCTCCTCACTAGTAGGGTCAGTAGATTACATGCTACCAGTTTTATCAAAAGACAAACTGTGCCTTCCCAAAATAAGTTTGAACTCTGATCAGAAGGAATTGTTCAGAAATGTGTTTCTCCCACAGACTTTGAACAGAGTGAAAACACACTAACATTTTTGTATTAAAAATGCAATCACAAAAAAAATATATTATGAAATGTTATACAGTAGACCATTTTCTTTCAGCTTGAGAAGTTCAAGTCATCTTGTTTCAGCTGGCTGCAGGTTCTCAGAAGGGACAAGTTTAGAGGTTTAACCATGCAGGGATTTTCTTCATTTGATGAGATTGCTTAAAGTCAGTCTCTCTGCAGGAGGAACTAGAGAATACTGTCTATCAGACTGGGGGGACTGCTACTACATGTAGAAAGATTTTCCTCATTACTACAGGAAAGTCATTGCCTTCAATTCAGCCCTCTAAACTGCACAGTGTTACCGTGTCCAAGAGAGAGGACCTAAAGTCTGGTAAAGTCAATAGACAAAAGCAGGTGATTTGGGGCCTTCTAGACAAATATGCATTTAGCTTGGGCACCAAAGGTAGGTTGTCCTTGAGGAGCTTTCGTCTGCATTTTCACACAGACTGGATAGGGAACTTCTGCACCTCTAAAGTTCTGCTTCCCTCAGCATGGACAACTGAGATGCAAATCAGGTGTCTCAATTGAGCCAGAGAGACCAGATCTCATCCTTTGCTTCCTGCAGCTCACATGGAACAGTTCTCGCGCCGTCACTAGCAAGTGCATAAAAAGCAGGTGAGCTTTGCACCTACTTACTCTCCCACCTCTGAAATACCCGTATACTAGCAACCTGCTAATTCTGCTTCTGATTTGAGGACAGTCTTCCAAGGCCTGTTTCTACAATTAAGCAAAAATTCCAGTCTAGCATTCTAGCTAAATTAAAATTATTTCCCTTTCTTGCCTTTACAAGTCAATTAAAACTACTCAAACACCACCTAAGTATCACGTTACACTTCTGAGGCAGCTAATAATCATTCCTTGTGCAAGGTGATTCAAGAAAGAAAAGACAATTCAGTTGTCTAACCCGCCTCATTGAGACAGCGCCATACCCTTGATTAGACCCAGTAGCTTCGAACCTCAGTGCTCTCAACATTTAGCATCTTTGTTTACACTCTCCCATCACTTGGAGGTATATCATGTGCATCGAGTAACTATTGGCTTTATAGTCTCACTTTGCAAGAAGGACAAACACAGTTTTTCTTCATGCATAGCAAAAGTTTCCCAAATCCAAGTAACCTTCAGAGGGGGAGGCTATTCTGACCTTATGACTCATTGAACACCCACGAAGGTCCACACAGAAGAGATGTCCTGAACACCCAACAGGGAGGAAACCTCCAAATGGAGGTTACATTTAGCAAAACACCTGAATTAAAACATACTACCCCATTCTGTAGCAAACATGACTCTTTCTTTTTAAAAAGTCCTAATGGGTCAAATAATTAATTTTCCTTAAAAATAACTTAAAAAAATAATTACCAGGTTATGTTTGCAAAGAAAATCTTGAATAACTAAGGCTGAAGTCTTAAAATCCATGAAGGAAACAAAAAAAACTTTAAAAAAAAATAATAATAACCCCCCTCCTGATCTGTATGTCAGTGTTATAATTTTATTTTCTTGCTTGAAATAGTCAGACTGCCAGCACAATTTCATTGATCATTTCTCATTCTACTTCTTAATTAGATTAAATGGAGGACAAAGTAGTTTGCTTTGTTGCTGTTGCACTACTAGAGGGAAGGACTTCAGTGTGACTTCATTCAGAAGAGATATTGATAATCTTCTATTTCTTTCCTGAAAGCTAAAGTTCAAACTCTTACTACCACATTTCTAGATCAAGTCCTAACTACTGGGGATATTTGAAAAAACTCTGGATGTTGCAAGAAATGTCTTGGAATTTTTAATGTGTTTTCATCTGTGCAATTCTATTGATTTCAGGTAGCACAGGTGTAAGATTAAAGTATGGCCTTCTATATATGGCAATAATTTTAGAGTGGTCAGGGAAAAAGTCTGCCCTCAAATTACAATTCTCAGGGATGGAAACAGAATGGAGGTAAACAGATTATAACTTTTAAAGTAAAAGGCTGCCAAACTGCTTTATAAAAATATTCTGTAATATCAGACATTACAACTGTCCTCTGTGATTTTTACTCGAGTGATCCTCCACAGACTTTTTGCCTATTCTTTTTGAATCCTTAAAGAGATTCTTCATGAAGTTTTACATACTTCCCCTCACACCCCTCCCCATTTGCTCTCAGTGAAGTTCGCCATTAGTGGTCATAATTTTACTGTAGCACACCAGGTCCCATTGCAGCATCCAAGGCATAATTATTTCAGAGCCTGTTGTTACCATATCCTAGAAACATTTTGATGATCAAGGATCTCTGAGAACGCTGTTTTGCAGATGAAGAGAATCACAACAACTCAGGCTGTTTTTAGAAAGAAAATACCACCACTGACCAGGTGGCTTTAGAAGATAATCTTTGGAAAGTCCTCCCAGAATTTAATATTTCACGTCAGAAACCAAATCAACAAGTAAAATATAAGTGAGTCTTACAACTCGTTGTTCTAGGGAATCTTAGCACTGCAGCCATTGTTAGTTCTGGCTCAGCAGAACTAATTTCAACTTAAATGTTTAGTTTGCTTTTATTGGTATTGTTCTTGCACTGAAAATAGGTATTTTATTTCAGTTGTCTTTTCTCTTGTTTTGGTTCATGAATATCTGTCACAGATAACTCTCTTGATCCTTTGTTCATCTGTCTTATCCTGATTAAATGTAACATTACTGTAGATTTTAAAAGATCGCTTTCCAGGCAGAAGCTAGCAGCAAAACAGGTAATTTTCTTCCAACATCTTTCTCCCTCTTTTAAAAATCAGAACTGGATGTCCTCATAAGGCCTGTACTATCCCCTACAGGAGTCATGGACTTTACATAGAGTTTCATGAATAAAGCAATTAAATCGGTATTATCCAGATCACATTACGTGGTTATAATAGTATCTGTTTTTAAAATGTACAATTTTGTTTTCTGTAACAAAGATCTTTCTGTCTTCACTCTCAAGCTGGTTTTGCCCCAGTTTCACCAAAATTCTCCAGCAGTGCATTCTGCACCAGCAGGTGGATCCAGTTTGCTGCTAAACTGAACATTTTAAATCGAGACCATATCTTTCCCTCCTTTGCTGTCTGTCCATCACTGAATCAGAAGTGAAAGTGACCACAGAAAAGTATTGCCAAACATTTAACATATGGTTATTTCTTCTATTTAGTGCAAAATCACAAGACAACATTTCTTAAAAAGGCTGAATTTGTACATTTGGTTTGAGTCTCAATAGGCAGTGATGAAGAGTTCAGTAGATAAAAAAGCATTTACCTGGGTGGTTATTTAACTTTGCAGGCTCATTAATCAAGTAGGACAAACCCCATTCAACAAACAGGTGTTTAATTGAATAGGTTTTTTCATCCATCCAATTTATGTTAAAATACCCTGTGCTAATTAGTTCTCAGTTACCCCCAAGTTGATTTACAATCAATTAATGTTCTTCACAAACATTGCTGATGTTTTCAGGTGAGAAGTACACAACAAATAAAGGAACTACAGTATTTGAACCAACCTGAGTTATTGCCAGGGTGCTGTAAATGTTGAGGCAGAATACTAATCACATAATGACCAAAGAGAGCAAGAATGAGCGGAACAAATGACACTTTCATTTGCTGAGGGGGAAACACCCTGCTGCATCGATCCCTCTCTGATACCGTACGGAGTCTGGAGCAGGCGGCAAGAAAGTGAATTTGAATGGTCTCTGAGATAAAAGGAAATCAAAAGGGATTCTGAGACCAAAGATGGACATAATTATAGTCTTCAGTACATGTGTCTTGAATCAGCTTTGAAAGGACAGGCAGCATTGTGGAAGGCACCAGGAAGACTGGACCTTGATAATAAAAGGACAAACAAAGCAGGCTTGACATGTATATAAAGGGCATATAAAGTGACTTGTAGACATTTACATTGGAGGTGAGAGGCCTACAGACAGGTTTCCTGGCACCTTCTCCAGACCTCCATCTTGCAAACTCCGCTCTTCCTTTTTGGTTCTGGGAAGGTTTCTAGGTGCTCTGCTGTGAAAATATTCTCCATGATGGGATATCTCTCATATGTCAGAGTTTTAAAGGAAAGTCGATCAGCTACTGAGAGAAAAACCAGCTGCTACCACATTCTGGTTTTGAGGGCTGCATGGGTAGGAATTATTAACTCACTAAAAATTTTTTTTCTGCTGAAAACGGAATGAAATTCGCGATATTTACTTTCAAATTGTTTTTGGGCACAAGCATGTGGGAAGCAACTATTAAGTTATGTGGTGATAACCTGATTGTAGGTTTTTTACCAAAACTGTATTTTTGGACCTTGATTGCTTTTGGTGTTAAAGATATCAGCCTGTGATTTAAACACAGTAGAAAAACCTGTAGGTGAGGAATTGATCAATTTCTTAATCGTGGCAATGACCTCAGGATCCCAGATACATAACAACTTACTCTAGAGGTGAACTAGCATAACAACTACCTACTGAAGAGAAATGTGCAAAAATGAGGAATTTGAAAGCTTTTTGTGGTGGGTAAGGAGTTAGAACACCAGAAGAAGAGTGGTTTTAGCTCTTAGCTTGATTTTAATTCAATAACTACGCTTTAAATATAGCACAAGCAATCACTTTGAGACGTCAGCTGCCTTAGATGGAATACTGGGTGAGCAGAGAAGTGAGAGCAGGAGGGCATGTTTTCAATGTTAGCTTCACATTAAGCTGTTTGGGACCCTGATCTTCAAGAATTAACAGCCATGATGAAGACTTCTGAGCTTTAAAACGGAAGAGAGACATTGTTTTATGATACCAAAGTCCTCAGCTTAACACAGGCTTCTAGAGTTGCTTTTTCAGCTCTGTAAATAAGAAATTATCTATGCCAAGAGACAAGGAGATGAGTCTTCTTTTCAAAGGAGCAGATGGCAGAAGCATCGGAGGCATCCTACTTCTTTCTTCTTCTGTGCAAATAAATATATTTTAAAATGCTGAACCTGATATGAAGTTTATTTCAATAATTAATGTAAGTGGTATGCACTTGGAGTCTAGGAATTCCCATCACTTCTGGGCAGTGTCCACAGAGACATCTTGGAACAGAAGAATCCTGTGCCCTTCAAACTGTCACAGATTTTTTTCATACAGAATGCATTCATTTGTTCTATCAGCATATTTGTGGAGATGCTAGAAAAATGTATAATGTAAAAACAACAAAAAAAAGTATAAAAGCAGCCTTTTCTATTTTGAAACCTAAGAATCCCCTCAAGTCTTGGCTGTTGCTTTTTTTCCCTCTCTAACCCAGCTGCTCTTTGATCTATCTCTTCCTAAGTGGATAAATATATTTTAAATTATTGCTAGCCCCAGGGGAACTGAACTGGTGTTAGCTGGCAAGGAGATGCTTTTAGGAAATGTCACTAATGTAGGTGGTGAAAATGGCAAGAAACTGTTGATGACTGCAACAGCTCAGCTAGATCTGAGCCAAACTTAGGGCTGAAATAAATGAGTGCAACTTTCGTGTCTTCTCTGGGATATTCAGCCACTGGAGCTCTCTGAAACTTTCTGACTGTGCCTTCTTCTCATTAGGAAATAAGGAACGGTAAGTTCCAGGGGGGAAGTTTACTCCCACATGCAGCTTTTTGCTTAAAATGCATGGGCTTACCAGAACTGACGTCTACAGAAATGTACGGATTTGGAGCTGCATTCTGCACTTTCTTTTCATATCTGTTAAATAACAACTAACTATAATCATTCTAATTTGTTGACTTGTCTTGCCAATTGGTCTAGTTTTGCCTAATTAGTGACAAAGTTTCTATATAAAAGAAGTTGAACAAGTCCTTGGGATGGAGGCAGAGGACATATTCAGTGGCCTGTGCAGGGACCTATCCACCATATTACAAACATTAAGAGTGAATTTCTGTTCTTTGTAGAGGAATTAAGACCTTCAGAGTTGAAAGCTTGGATAGATTACACAGTTAGGGCAGTTAGGGAGTTAATGTTTCTGAAACCAGTTACAGGACTGCAAATGAAGAGCCTACTCCTCTGCATTGACCACAGCCTGGGGGTAACTTTTAGGCTTGGGCAGATCCAAGGATGGTCTCAACGTATCTCATGGAGGTACCTTCACTTGCTCGGTTGCAGAAAGCTGAGGGCAGATGCCTCTCCACGTGGGGAGAGGAGGTTTCTTCCTCCACACAAAATTTATTAGTTAGTGAGGCTTCCCAGAAAATGGCCTTGTGTCTTCTGCATCAATTACTGATTATAGAAGAAGTGACCAGCTCAGTGTTCCTTAGGGAAATCACTTGTTTATTCAACATGTAGTCTCCCTTTTTGGTCTCCTCATCTACCTCTGTAAATTTCATGTGCCTTTCTACACACTAATCAGATTCAGAGGGAACAATAAAGACACATCCATACAGGGCAGCATCGTTCTTGTCCCGCAGTTGTATGTAACCTGATGAGTCCTGGTTTGCAGAAAAAAGGTTTAAAAATCGGTCTGAGATAGCAATAGAAAGTGGACACTACCATTGGTTATGCTTTCTGAGCTCAACACAGTGCCCTTTCAGTAAATTAAACATAATCTGATTATGTTGAATGAATCAAAACCTATAGGGTGAAGTTCACCTGTCCCCACATGCAAACATTACTGAGCATGCATGACAAACTTTGATCAGGTGCCCAGGAAATATGGCCCATTACCTGAGCTCTGCTTGATTTTCAGATGTATTCAGAGGGCTGGATGTGTGTGAGACAAGCTGGTCTGGTCTTTTCTGAGACTCACACAACCTGTTTCATCTAACTTAATTTTACACATCTGAATGTAGACAACAACATCTGAACCAGACACCGTAGGCTCCTTCTGTAGATAAAGGAAAGAGAAATAGACATCTCTAGGGTTCAGTTATTTTGGTGTAGTTGAGATGTCCAACCCATGATAAATTGACTCACGCAGTCACACAGAGTGCCACTCTGCACTGGGAAGACTGATTCGATGCAGACATCTGCATTGAGCAGCTGAAAGTACTTTGAATAAAAGTACTTCATGCAATGAAACCAACACAAGAGAGAAAAAGCTTAGGCGAAGTTTAAACTTCCTTTCCACTGTTCTGAACTTTGCTATGTTTATTAAAGTTTGACAGGCAAGGCAAATGCAAGGTGTGGAGTAAGTCAAGACTGTAGTCAGCCTGACTTGTCCAGATGAAAAATCACACAGCTCTCTTCTCTCTTGGTTGTGTTGAATGGTTATGCTAAATACGCATTAAAATTTATGTGGTTTTTAGGGAAAAAAATTGATTAAATAAAGTATATTTGAGTTTAGAAACAAGATGGCTTCAATATCTTCTTGAGCTTAGGTGGCTAGCGAAGTGAAATAATCTCACTTCCTCTAACCAAAACTGTTCAATGACTAAAATCATATCCATCCAGCTTGGAAACCACATGAAACACGTGTCCAACTATGGATCAGTTAGGTGTGGCTTTCATTTTAAGTGTGAATCAAACTTATGCCTTTGGATGAGTTGCAAATTGACTTAGAGATGCTATGGCTGTGCATCAGAAGTGCAAGTGAATTTCTGAAAGGGATGCAAAACACTTCTACCTGGAGATCATTGCTTCCCATTAGTGCTCTGGGAAGACAAATCATAACCTCTTTTTCTGTGTAATGTGCCCTGTACATCTATGGCAATATTTATAATGGAAAAATAATACAAGGGAGAGAAAATGGGGTTCTTTGGGGAACTTTTCAGGTGCAAGGTTTGAAATCCATCGAAGTTGAAAGTGGGTTTTCACATTGAATGCAATGGATGGTTTTGGTCAATCACAAATTACCTCTGCCATCCCAAAAGTCTGTCTCACAGCAGTTTGCAGTGTAGCTTCCTCTCTTTGACTTTTTCTAACATCGCTAATAAACTAACACCTTTAATTTTTCACGGGAAACAGACGACTCTGGTTAAAATACCACAGATGATTTCTGTAAATTCACACCAAACCAGGCATTGATTATGAATTACCGCGTTAACCCCCCTCTGCAAATTGATACCATTTTGGAAATGTGTGGCTATGATCAAATCAACTCCACGAGCTGTCACAATACTGCCACTTCAACAAAAAAGTGATATTTAAAAAAAAAAGATAAATTAGTTCATAATCGCCTCTTGCCATCTATTGTTTGGACTCATCTGACAGGTTTAGCAAACTTTTCTGATACCCTTTCCAATCACTATATCTGTGGCTTGATAAGGAACTTCATGTGTCTGAATAATCTGTGATGATATGGCAACACACTTTCCTTCATTCTGCAATGCATTAGCAGCACAAATTTGACTGAAACTAGACTGGAATCTTCTAGCAATTTGTTTTGTGAGTATTTATTTACTCAGTGAGTAAATAAATTCATATTTTAAATTAAGCATTTAAGCTTCACTGCACACAAGTGGCTTTTACTTACAATATACGTTTTTAGTATGAATTACCATGGTTGTCTCTAACATGTTTTATTAGCAGTTTGAAGTTGAAAAAGGAAACTACAATATTACGGAGTTCTCAGAAATGTGTCTGCACAGAGTTAAATAACAAAAATTTAAGTTTCGACACAGGTAACAATACTTATAGATACATTTCAAAAATTTACTTTTTATTGTTAATAAAATATAAAAATCCCTTGATATGTAGGATTTATTATAAACACACTCATTTTTACTGCTTCTCACAAGAATTGAGAAACTGAGCTATATTTCCTTCTTTTTTTAATAACACTCTGCAATTTTTTTCAACAACATGTAAGAAAAAATCTTAAAACTATCTTGAATACAAGGTGGAAAACGTTAATTTTTCATTTAGTCCTACCGTCAGTACTAGTGAAAGTGGCAACAGTTCTAAACCCCCTGTAGGAAGAGATCACATGGATCGAAGCTGACATTGTGCAGGACTGTTTATTTGATAGAGAAAATGTTTTATGACGTAGACAGCTATGCCACCATTCTGGAGAACTGTTATACCTTTTTGTAGATATCTTCTTCATGCATGAAAGTGAGTGTTATTATCTCTCTTCTAAAGTTTATTCTGGCTAGGTAAAGGGCTTTCTAATGCTTTATCCAGTGTTTCACCAGTTTTCTCAAAAATGGATGTGGCTGGTGGTGATTCATCTTGTGCAGGATAATTAATTGGCATTTTCAAGTGACGATCAATCTAGAATGATGTGATTGGGATTATTTGTTTAAAATAGTATTTCACTTATTGACAGTATGTGGTTTCTGTCATTATTTTGATCTGTAGTGGCAGAATGCTCTAACTAAAGATAGCTGGATCTGTCTATTATAGGAAACAGGGAAAAGAGCTGTATTCTGTTTGAAACCTTGGGACGATTTTCATTGACTTCATGCAGTGGACTCCTGGACATAATTAAATTGCAAGTGGAATACATAAGCTCACAAAGCTCCCTTTACAAAGCCATTGCCCTAAAATATGTAGTCTTAAATATCTTTAATGAAATCCTCAGAGCAACAAGTAACTCCCACTCCCTACAAGTGGATTATTACAGTCTCCACAGCCTTGTGGAAGTTTTAATTGAAGGGCACTACTTTAAGGGATGGTGTGGGATGACTCTAAGGTAAGATTGATCAGTACAGGCAGAATTTTATTACAAGTGTCAATTAGATTGAAAAGTGTTATAAAAAAGATCATTTGCATAGCTTTAGGGGACAAGGAGACACATTATTCTGAAATCTCCTTTGCTGATTGTTTAGTGATTCTCTAAGGGTAACGGGGAGGAAATATTCCCTCCTGCAAGAGGAGACAGTAGCTTCTTTCTGACTGGCTTTGATTTAAAGCTCGTTAATGAGATATGTGCAGCTAATTAAGAGCAGGGAGAATTTAGCTATATACCACAGTGGAGAACAGCATTTATCAGAGAGGATCAGACTGTGGCCCTATTGAAGTTCAGTGCTGTGCTACCAGGAACAATCCAGTCCCAATGCTGCAGAGAAGGGCAACACAGCAAATAGCTAAAGCTGGCTGAAGACACACTTTTCCCCCTAGAAAAATAAGGTTGCACTGACAATGCATTCTTTTAATGAAAAACCTCATTTTTGTTAATTCAACACAGTAAGGACAAGTTCTCCCTTTTAATTTTCACCCTTTCTTCCTTCGGAGAGAAGTGAGAAATTAGCAGACAGCCTTTGGCTATTGCTACTACATCTTTTTTGGGTACTTGAGCTAGATCATGAGAGTCTCTACAACAGCATTTTATTCAGGAGCAGGTGCCTCTTTCTGAAACAAATCTTCCTGTAGCTCCCCACTTCCCATGCTTTTGTTTTCATCACAGAAACGGAAATGTGATCACAGAAATGGATGTGCATGAATTAGATTTCTTTTCAGACTGAAACAGGATGGTAGGTGCCTGTGTTCAGGCGATGTGATCCTGCCCATCATCTGGGAATTCATCTCCAGACAGCAGGCACCCGAACTTCAGCATATAAACAGAGGCATCGGTACGTAAGCTTGTTGATTACATACCATTAAAGTAAGTGGAAATGGATGGCCTATATATAATGCTATTTTCAAATGTCCTGGTCAACCGCCTGGCCTCCAGGCTACCCGTCAGTCAGCGTGATGTAGTTATCACATACACAATAGAATAACTTGAGGTGTTAAATCCCACCCTGAGACAGTACAGTCAGTGGACCCTAGAGAATCACGCAGTCAACCAAAAGTAGATGTAGGACACAGATCTGTTGCCTAGGTATAGACATATGGAGCTGTATGAGATACTTCGAGGTATACAAAACATCTGCATAGGGCTGGTAGCTCTGATGCAGGATTTATGGAAGACTCAGAGTCTTCTGCTGTGGTAGCTGCATAGCGAGGTGGGATACCCTACAGTGCCTAAAATCGAAGCAAGATGCCTGTATATGGCACACTGTGGAAATGGGGATAACATTTTTTTTCATTTGGTCTGTCACTTCCCTCCTCCTTGTCATCCAAATATTTTGTCTTTGGAGGAGGTAATGAATATGCATCACCAGGTGGAAATAGTGTAAGAGTGAAGTATTTGGGGAAGAATATTCACAACAGAAAACCAGACTTCTATTCAGATCCTTCTCTTCCTGTGCCTTTTTCCAACAGGTGAGTTCCCAGTAAGACCCAAATGCACGGTAATAAAAATAGTCTTGCTCACTGTTGCGTGAGTTTGAAACTTTTCTGTGTGAGGGAAAGCTAGGCACATCTCACATTACCTAGTTTAGAATATGAGTATCATCCTCTGGTTGTATTTTGTCATCAAATCAGTTGTAGTATTCTTTAGGGAGGTGAGATCACTTTCTTGAGAGAAATTACAACTAGGGATCTATCTTAGAATTCTTCCAATACCGTGTATATTCATCTGTTTATTTCATTTCAAATTTTATTATATTCAGTTTTCAGGGGGCAGGTTACATTTTATGGCAAATACATTTTTCTCAGAAGAAACTGTTTTATTACCAACATCTTGAGTTTCTAAATTGTACTTTTAGCTAATTGCCTAATCTCATACAGTAATTTCTTTGCCATGTGAACTAAAAATCTCAAAACTACATAAAAAAATAAATTGAGGGAAAACTGCAAATGATGGCCTGAAACCAACTAGCTAAACTTTGTCTTGTACAATGACATTAATACTTCCTTATTTCTATTAGAATTACTTGTTTGATGCTTTGTAGGTATCAAACAGAGAGAGATAGTCATACTTCGTGCTACTGCTATACACAGGCTCTTTCTTCTGCCACTTCCAGCTGACAAACTTACGGGTGCTAAAGCAATTCTTGATATTCATCCCTCAGTGCATCACTTTGCACTTTGTAGAATTACTTTCTAAACCATTTTCTTTACTGCAATCTCCAGAGTAATTTACCCATTTCTATAAGATATTGCAACATTTCTCTTTATTGATGTATAATGCAGCTTTGTGACACCAGCAAGTACCATTTTAACAGGGCTATATTGCTTGCCTAACTATTAAATAAGTTTGGTCTGAGATTTTTGGGAAAGCCTAGTAAGAACCTCCTTCCAGTCCAATAAAACTCCTTATAACGCAGTCCCTTGAGTTGCCTGCATTTTATCAAACATATAATTTTTGTTGTGAAAACTTACTCTTTCACAGAATTTTCCCCTAGTAACAGACATGGGACAAAAATCAGCAGCTACTCAACAACATTTCCTCCTCTTAAGATACGGAATTTATTTCGCTCTTCTCTCAAGTGCAGTAACTCCTTCAACTTGACAGATTAATGAAAAATACTGTTTTGGTGGCATAGATTATTTAGGTATCTTTTCAATTCAGCATGACTTGCTAGTGGTCAAACATACAGTTCTGAGAAAATACAATTTAGTTAACGCACATTCATTTGCTGTTGTTTTTGATCATTGACTAGAATGTAACATAGAGATCATGTTTAGTTTTGTGGATGTGCATGCCTGCATGTGTGGAAATTAGTTTCAGAATCACAGAATTGTGAAATCATAAAAATGTTGTTTGGAAGATTATCTAGGCCAGCCTCCTGCTCGAAGTGGGACTATAGTCAATGATGGATTAGGTCAGACATGGCTCTGTCTAGTTTTTGGTGGATACATTTTTCTTGTGTATTTCCTTGAGTGTTTTAACATTCAAGGAAAACAAAACCAAATGGGTCATGAGCAAGGGTGATGTGAAATTCAGATTTACATTTGAATGAATATTTGCAGATCTCTTTCATATTATTCCCTCGGGCCATGAAAAGTACAAGCACAGATTACTGAGAACTCTCTAGACTGACTGATTGATATGGTTTGTATTTGCCATGTAAATGAATGGCATTTAATACTGTATCTATACAAATATAATGCTGATTGACAAACTTGCCCAGAAACAGTCATCTCCTAGGAGGAGGAAGTCATTAACATTTTAAAAAGCAAAATCCTAAAGGAAGGCTCTTCAGACACCGCAAAGGAAGGTGGTCCTTTGAAATGTGCAAAGGTATGAGCAGTCAATATTAAGGATTCCTTTGTTTTTATTGGAACAAAATTCAAGGATTTTTTTTTTTCAATGAGAGAAACACTTGATATGCAAACTAGAAGAATTCAAAAAGGATTGAGGAATAATTAATTTTATGATATATATTGGAACATAAAAACAGAATTGTAAATTGCATATTTAAATTTTAAAAAATGAGAAAATGTACAACATGTTGAAGAAGTCTTTAACACTGGAGTTCCACAGAGGACTATAAAGGGGAAGGACGCTAGCTCTGAATATAGCCTACTTGCTCACAAGTTTCCAGAGAGCAATCCTCTTAAGTCAAACAATATGCTGCTGTTCAGGGGGAAAAAACACCATTTATTAGGTAAGCTTTTTTTTTCACCTAGATAATATATAGCTCATGAGTAAGATATCAGCTGAGATAGTTGCCATTTATCGTAGTGCCCTGCCTTGCAGTAAGAGAAAGTAGTTTCCATTTTAATGAACAGTTGTAAAGGAGGATGTTAATTCACACAGCATCGGGGAGACAATTGCTGATGGCACAAGCAAGAAGCATAATGAGTTCTGGTTTTATCAACAAAGTCCCTGTGCACTGTCTTGTCAGAGAAGGCCCCTGCACCTTTCTTGATGCCCTCAATCCACTTTGCCTCTGTTGGTCTACATACTATTCTTTTCCTCTGGCTTTCTATTCCCTTCATTCTTGGTCTTTTCACTGTTTCTCTCTCCATTCATTGCTTCCTCTCCTGCCTGCTAAAATGGGACACACCCTCTCAAACGACAGCCCACGTACCATAAATTTTAAAACAATTGGATTTCTGACCATCTTTCCTAGGTCCTACTTGTCCAAAAAAAGACCACCCTGACTGTTTTGACCAACTGTATAGGGTGCTTTCATCTTCCTCAAAATACTGAGGAAAGATGATCAAGTCCATATGAAAAGCCATGTTTGATTCTATCTGCTTGATGATCATGGAAACTGTAACACCCGTTTATTGCAAGACTTGTTTTAATACTGTGACTTCGTGAGGCTTCAGAAGTTGATTCCTCACTGTTGCAGTACACCTGAATCAATACATGAACACTGTGGTGCAGGCCTGCAATGTACTAAACTGGCTTGCTTCCTAATTAAAATTGTGAACTGAGAGCTCTCTGTGTGATTCTTGAGTCCTGGGATGACTCACCTGAACTTTTTCTCTGCTGCAAGGGGGCTTGATGATGCCTCCAAGACCCAATTCCTTTCCAAAAGCTGGAGGTGATCTTGTGAGCCTCCCATAGTAGCCTTCTGCAGGCTGGCCAGCAACAAGCAGAGCAATGCACAAAAGGTAATGTAGGCTATGTTTAAAGGCAAGCTGTTGTCTCTGTAGTTCAGCTGTTCAGCCCAACCAAAAGTTGTTCTAAAATGTACCAGTCAGAGGAACCCAAAATGTAGTTTCTAGAAGACAACTTCACCTTTTTTCTCTCTAGATCTATAGCACTAGGATTTCTCTCACATTTCTCGTGTAATCGATGTGACGACTTACAGGTAAGGTTGATAACTCTACTTTTCGTTCTCGCCTGAAATTCACCTAGTTTCCTGAAATCATGGCCTCCGTGTTGGGAAGTGACTGAAGGCCCAGTTCTTCTTCATGATTTCTGTAGTAGCAAGGCAGTTTCCAGGGCCAATTTGCTCTTCTCCCTGACTTGCTACAAGTTATTGGCTATGCAGCATTACTTGTTCAACTGCTTGTGCAGCCATGACCTAAAACGGGTCATTGTAGTGATTCCATGTTTCACAAGCCTTCCAAATCCAAGGGGCAGGATGTCAAAGATGATTTCTCAACAACGGTGTTTCGCACACACATTCAATATTATTCGGTACATACAATATATATACAGTATTCAACACAGCTGGCATGGCTTCAACAAGGACAAGTATTGCTTAACCGACCTAGTGGCCTTCTGTGGTGGAGTAACTACATCAATGGACAGGGAAGACTCACAAATGTCATCTATCTGGACTTCTATAAGGCCTTTGATGCTGTCTCCCACAACATCCTTCTCTCTGAACTGGAGACATATGGATTTGATGGGTAGACTGTTCGGTGGGTGAGGAATTGACTGGATGGTCACATCCAGAGAGTAGTGGTCAATGGCTCAATGTCTGGATGGACAGTGGTGATAAGTGGTGGTCCTCAAAAGTCCATATTGGGAGCAGTTCTGTTTAATATCTTCATCAATGACACAGTGGGACCGAGTGCACCCTCAGCAAATTTACGGTGACACCAAGATGAGTGGTGCAGCTGACATGCATGAAAAACAGGATGCCATCCAGAAGGACCTTGACAAGCAAACCATGCAAAGCTCATGAGGTTAAACAAAGCCAGGTGCAAGGTCCTGCAACTGGGCTGGGGCAGCTGCCAGTATCAGTACAGGCTGGGGGATGAAGGGATTGAGAGTAGCCCTGTGAAGAAGGACTTGGGTGTACAGGTGGATGAAAAGCTGGACATGACCTGGCAATATGCACTCATAGCCCAGAAAGTCAGCTGTATCCTGGGCTGCATCAAAAGTAGCGTGGCCAGCAGGTTGAGGGAGGTGATTCTGCCCTTCTACTCTGCTCTGGTGAGACCCCACCTGGAGTACTGCACCCAGCTCTGGAGCCCTCAGCACAGGAAAGACGTGGACCTGTTGGAGAGGGGCCAGAGGAGGCCACCAAGATGGTCAGAGGGCTGGAACTTCTGTCCTGTGAGGGCAGGCTGAGAGAGTTGGAGTTCAGTCTGGAGAAGAGAAGGCTCTGGAGAGGTCTTATTGGATCCTTTCAATATTTAAAGTGGGCTTGTGAGAAAGACGGAGACAAACTTTTTAGCAAGGGCCTGTTGCAACAGTTCAAGGGGTAATGATTTTAAATTAAAAGAGGGGAGATTTAGACTAGATATAAGTAAGTAATTTTTTACAATGGGGGTGGTGAAACACTGGAACGGGTTGCCCAGAAATTTGGTAGATGTCCCATCCCTGGAGACATTCCAGGCCAGGCTGGACAGGGCTCTCAGCAACCTGATCTAGTTGAAGATGTCCCTGCTCATTGCAGGGAGGGTGGACAATGTGACCTTTGAAGGTCCTTTCCAACTCAAACTATTCGTGTTTCTATAAATATTATAGGCCTGACACACAAACAGGAGTGCTGGTGGTGAATGTATCATTTTAAACTTCTAACAAAATAGACTATTCCAGTTGGGAGGGACCTACAATGATCATCTAGGCCAGCTGCCTGACAAATTCAGAGCAAATAATAAGGACTATAAGTGGACTTCGGGGCATTTAATCATAATTAATGACAACACATAATGCGTACCAAAGCACATTCCCCAAAACGTTGTTGACCAGTGCCTTGTCTCCCCATTTATCCTGCCAATATTTGAGAATTCTGAATTTCTTACAGGTTATTTAACACCAATTTCATACAGTCATCTGCAGTCACATTTCCTGTCATGTATTCAGACCTCATATTATTTAAACTGATTGTCTTTTGGCTTTAACTTGCCTGGCTTTTGATGTTTTTCTACATTCAGGAGATCTTGTCAGCTGCCTGCTGGTTTCAGGCTCTCCTGGATACTTATAATTAGTTTTCTGCCCAATTCTTGCTTATTCCTTCGGCCTCCTCTCCCCTTATCTACTCTTTCCCCCCTTATACTTCCATCTGCTTTTAACCCACATACTGCCTCTCCTTGAATTTCAGTATAGGTCCTCCACTTTCTAAGGGAAAATGTAGGAACTTTTCGTGTCCTGATCTTCAATTTGGTCCAATATGTGAGGCTGGCATAGGGGAAGAAGCAAGAAAAGTGTTTTTCTTGTAGGCAAGGCTGAACTTGCAAAGGAGACAAATCTCCACCAGGAGATGGGTCTTTGACAGCTAGAAGCACTCCTCATATGGCACACTTTTGAAAGTGGTATTTATTGTTGTATCTAGAACAACTAATAAGGCTGCAAATCAGCAAAATGTCTCACTGATTTAAGGAAGACAGAGCTCCTCAGAGGTCTGTGGGTAGGAACACAGAGATTGTCCTAAGACCACTTTGGACCTGACGCAAAGTCCACTAGACACAGCTGGAATCTTTCCCTGGTTTTCAAAAGGTCTAGGACCAGTTGTAGCAGAGGATAAATCGTTGTTTCTTTTGGTTTGTTTCTATTTATAAATACTATTACAAATGTAGAGGAGTAGTCTTATAGTGTTTGATTACTCACTGCAAACACAAATATTTTAAAGCTTGGGTGAAAAAAAATAATCTGATAGTATGACATCTTTTTTACTGTGATACACATTATGAACAAGTTAGAAGAAAAGAAAAAGTGAAGTTGATGTTTATTCTGCGGTAATTAATTGCTTAGAGAGTGAAATTTTCTTAGGAACTACTCGATGCAGGAAGCTTGGTATAGCAGGTCTAATCCTACTTACTGTGAATTACACACAGCCATAGGTATACCTGATATATTTTAAATAGAAAGTGAGTACTGCTTGAAATAGAAAAGCCATTACTTCTCCCTTGGAATTTCAGTCACTTATATAGTTGAATTACAAGACCTGTGTTTTTAATAGTGGTGTGGTTTTTCTCTCAGTCCCTCCCTCAAAGTATTTGCATTATAAATGTTTTTTAACCATGTAGTCCTAATAGATGATGTTGAATTTTGCAGAAAAATAAATTAATTATTACCTGATTTAAGTGAGCTCTTGGTGAGTTTTATCTGTTGTAAGCAGAACACGTTTGTTTGTATGCTAGAATAATCATGTTTTACAAGGTTAAAAAGTGCATAACAAATAATTTAAATTAATTTTTAAAGGACAAGTTGATTTTGCATTTTTGCTTGCTGCCTTAGAATAACGTGCTAATTTCTATTAAGCAGATATTTAAACAATTCTTCCTTAATGAGGTAAGAGTAGTAGAAAACATGCATTTGAGATTCTGCTATAAAGTATTCAATTTGAGCACACTTAGAAATGCCAGCGTCCAAATGATTCTTTGAAGTTTATCATTCCTAGTAATCTTTTCATACCACAAAAAAGGCAAGTAATACTGTGACCAAACAAAATTAGAACCATAAATCAGATTAGCCCTTTGCTTAGTTTTTCACCAAACAACTGGCTCAATAAATCACTCCGCATGGCCTATACATTATGCTTACTGCTTTTCCTGTATCTACATCAGCACAAGTGTACTATGAAGTGTTATTTGATATATGCAAAGTGAGTCAATGGATATTTTAGAAACAAAACAGGAAACAGAGAGGATTTTTTTCTATTTTAAATGCAGTACTATTTCCAGAAGATAATTTGGTTAGAAAAGCATGAACTGGCTGTAGCAGTACAGGAGGAGCATACATTTCTGCAACATCATGCTCCCACAGATACAATCAGTTTCTGGCTGTTGTTGTAAGTAACAGGGCCAACTTCACCTTTTGAAGGGTGAAGGTTAAACCGTAAGTACCCCAAATGACACATCTACGTTTTCCTTTGGCATTTGTAATATGGTTCCTATCTATCTCTGGTCTCACTGGTCTATGACTGTACTCCCACTCTTCCATTTTGCAGTATTTCACAAATGACCAGCATGCTTGAGATTCCCCCAGCCTTGCAACACGGCCCTGCACAAAGTCCCACATGTTCCAGATCACACCTTTTGCCAAAGTGCAGTATATCTATCCATGCATTCTCATGCTATGGTCTAGAAAGGGCAGGAGTGCGAGTCAGCCTCACTTAAAATGTCCTGAGAAAGAGAGTTTAGTAGGTAATGGAAATGTTATTGTAGCCAAAAGCAAAGAAAATCTGTTTTCTATTCCCCAGACTTTGAACAATGAACAAACTGCAAAGACCTCGGATTTGACTGGCAATAAGGAGAGTTGATAAATTAGTGTCTTTTAACCATCCCAAGGTAACAATAAGGCATAAACAAATGAATAAAGAAATAAGAATTGGTCCTTGATGCATTGTTGATTAGATCCCTTGTCTCCTGACTCTATTTCTATGCTTTTTATGTTATCTTTTCGGTATCTCTAAACAGTTGGAAACAATAGTACACACAACCTTAAGTACAAAGTGGAATGATGAATACCTTGGTCTTTTCGATTAACGTTTTTGCCTTTTGAAGCTGAGACATTAAAACTGCTTAGCACAGAAATTTTTATTTATAAGTACCAATTTTCATGTAAAAATACTTTTTTTGCTGAAATCAAAACTATTCTTAAGAACAGTGGTTCTGACATAACCTTATTTGGAAAGGAACCAAGGTAGAGCTTGAGACTAACGTAGCTAAGTACTTGCAGGCGAGGTAATATTGGTGATATTAGCTATAACACACTATTAGCTATAAATCACTACTCGTAACAGTGGTAAATTTTTATGCTAGATCACAGGAGATCCTTAATCTGCATTTTTTAAAGCAGGGACATACATGGTGATTTTTCATGTCTTAGCTTAAGGTTTTTGGATTACAGAGGACTCTTTATCTCACGTGCTTTTCACAAATATTTGTGCACAAATCTAGTTTTCACTCTGCATAAAATTTTTAAACAAGTAATACTAGAAATACCAGACAAAACTCAGCCTTCGTTTTCCTGTTAGCTATGTCTGTAAAATGTGCCAAGAAAGAGACATAAGAGGTACTATGGAAAATGGATAATATTTTCTTTCTCCCTAACATGCCTTTTAACTTATTTGAGATATTTATAACTGGATATAAGTGTATCAAACGGCCTGAACACTTTCTCTTCTACAAAATGTTTTTGTTAACTACACTTTTTTTTTTTTTTTTTTAATTAGCAACACTACTTTTGTAACTAAGCTGCACAGCTTCTCTGTGAACTGTCAACAGCCTCCCCTTTCTTTCAGAAGTGGGGTAGCTGGGAAGACTTGCACTCTTGGTTTGGTCCTGGCAGGGAATAGAAGCCAAGCTTGTGAAAAAGCTGACTTCTGTGTCATGGGGAGTCATGTTTCTTTAAGTTGGTCACGCTAAATCTTAGTACTATTGGTAAGTGTTGGTCTCTTCTCTCAAGTAGCAAGTGATAGGACAAGAGGAAATGGCCTCAAGTGCACCAGAGGAGGTTTACATTGGATAGTAGGAAAAAATTATTCACAGAAAGGGTTGTCGAGCATTGGAACAGGCTGCCCGGGGAAGTGGTGGAGTCACATCCCTGGAGGCATTTAAAGGGCATATAGACAAGGTTCTTAGGCACATGATTTAGTGCTAGGCTGAGGTTATGGTTAGACTCGATAATCTTGAGGGTGTCTTCCAACCCAAATGATTCAATTATCCTATTTTTTGAACTGCAGGACTCCAGACAGCCCAGAGTGAAGCCTGAGCATAATGTATTCTTCTGTCTCACAGTAGCTTCCCATAAAACTCATTGCTTAAAAGGCTACATGAGCACAGAGGACAGCTGTACTCTGGTGTTCTTTGTGAAAGTGGAAGACCTGAACCTATCAACAAGTCATTGCCTGTATTACATTATTTTAACCTTTGTAATATAATACATAATATGTATTTATAAGACTCCATTTTGTTGCTTACTTGGAGAACTTGGATTTGTTGACATATACTGAATCATCCAAACTAATATTTATAGTCCTTAATTTCTTTCATGACCAGAATTTGATTCAGTCCATTTGAGATTTGAAATTAATCCTTTCTAATGAGGTCTCTTTGGTCATTGTGACCTCTTCAGGAGACAAATTTGCTGGCTTTTGATTTTAGGTCTTGTATCCTAAACTCACTGCCATGACTGAGAAATTTGTCACAGTGCTGCTCTGTACACAAACAAAAAAGTCTGTTTGTCAGGGATGCCAATCTCTCTCCTTTCTCTAATGTTAAATTCTTGCTTTAAACATCAGATGTTTACATGCAGATTATTTGTTAATATAGTATATTATTTAACAATATTAAACACTGAGAGCCTCAAAATATGTGAGCTATGAAAATGAACAAATCACAAACGTACACTATAGCAGATTCTTAGAGATATTGTATATTCCTTCTAGTATTATAATGTGCTAGGTGTGTTAGGCATAAAGCTGTCTGAATAAAGAAAGGATTCTTTATCCTGATTTTTATTCATGTATTTGTATAAGGCAAAAGACTACCAATTATATATTCCTGAGGAAAAAAAAATCGTGAATATTGTTAGTGAAATAACTTTTAAAACATGAGACCTTGTTGTCTAATATTACCTAGATTCTCAGGTACTTGACTTTTTATCTTTCAGTCAGCCAACATGAGCCAAAAAGTGGCCTAAAGGCTTAGATGTTCCAGTGGTTACTCCAGCACAATCTAATCTGTGACCTTTATCCCTTTGGTTTTTATAATGTCCTTATAAAAACATAGTACATTTAAGTATGCTTAAAGTGCTACTGGCTATAATTAAAGTTCTGTCAGCCTTTCCATTATAAATCCTTCTTTTCAAGGTTTAATATCTCAGCGGTTTCAATTCCCACTGGGCTAAACTTGATACAGAGGCTGTCAGCATGAATGCAAATCCCTCCTACCTTCAAAAATACTTTCAATTCATAGAGTTGCTGGTTTTTATTGAGTCCTACAGTCTGCAAAACTATTTCTGATTAGCTCCCCTCCCAAAGTGTCTCACATTGTCTTGTCTCATCTTGCATAAATCAAGAAATAAATGTGTCCTAACTTTGAAGTGCAGAAAAACACAGATGGAGTTTCCTTTTTTCTTGTTCTAGGCTATAGACTGAGAGCAGTTTCTACCCATATTGAAAACTGCTGAGTTCAGGTTAGATCCCCAGACTCTTCCTGGATGTGGAAAGCAAAAGTTAATTACCTTGGCCATAAACTATTATACCTCTTATCTACATTTCCCATATTTATTTCTTAATACTGGACTGCATTCCCTAAACTTTTGATTAGAGGGAAGCAGGTAGCTCTTGGAAAAATTAGCAGATACCCCGTTTAACGAATTTCTAAGTGTGGGGATAAGTGTAAAGCTTCTTAGCACCCCTGTGCCTTACCGTTGTCTACTTCAGTAGTGCAAGTTGTATTTCTAGGTGGAGAGTGACAATTCTCGGTCTCCAATATCAGAAGAGGAATATCTCGAAAGCTGAAGCCACTCATGCAGAGTACCTTGGAACTGTCCTAAACTAGAGAGAAGATAATTGTCAACTGTTTGATGGCCTTCTAATTTCACTGATGGTCCACATTTTAAGTTCTTATGGAATATTACAGAAAAAAAGCATTGGTGCTTCCCTGTTTATTACAAACGTATATGTTCGTTCTCTTTTAGGTTCACTTTCTTATACAGACTCTCAAGCAATTGATGCCTTAACCAAAAAATATTGCATCAGGACTTTATCTCTTCCATTCTGGGCCCATTAATATCATATTCCTGAACAGCAACTCCACTTCACCCTCTTTCCTCCACCCATCTAGGCTTGTGACTAGGACATGTTTCTGGAAGTGGAGGCTATTTATGGGACTAAATACCTCAGAACTAGGAGGACTTTGGTCATCCCATCCTCAGTGTTTAATCTTTGGGCTGTTACAAGGAAGGACCATCTGGCTGTCAAAGTGGAAGAGGCCATTTCAGGGTCTGTAGCTCAGTTTCACAACCACAAAAAGTAGCTGAACATGCAACGTTAAGTTCCACACACCCGGATTTTGAAACATATTATTTTTCTTTGGTGTTTCTAATTTTCTAATTGGCTGCCCTTGGCATGCCAATGAGCATGAGTGTGGCTGTTCTGAACCCCATTCTTGGCAGTGTGTCTAGAGACACACTGATGCACAAGGATTCATGGTTTTCTGTGTAAACTAAAGTTTTAACATTGCAAAAGAGAGAACAAAAACCTCTTGGTGTATTAATATATATGCATGCATATATGTATATACACAGTTGTGCATAAACCTTGACATACGTTATATATAAATACATATTTATACACACACACTTTGAAATGTACTTTGCCTTTGAGTTTGTTTACACTGTGGCAGATTGGGAAAGGGAAAACTGGGATTTTGTCAAAATAACTCAGATAGTGCTGTTTTATCAGCAATAGCAGGGGAAAAAATGACAAGCTGTTCATCACAGAAGGTCTCTGTCAGGCCTAAAATAGACTTCAGTGCTAAATACCACCTGTGAACAAAGTAAAAGTCTATTTTGGTTCCTTATTAGCATCCCCTCTCTTCTACAGATACTTATTGCTTTTTCTTTCAGAGATGTTCGTGGTGGGTTAACTTCGGATGACAAACAAACTCCCACCCAGCTGCTCACTTGGTTTCCTCGTATCACTATGTCATTGTAGGTACAATGGTTGTAAAATTCAAAAGCTCCAGGCTTCCAGGAAAAAATGTTTCTATAATAGCTCATAGCAAATAGCAACAACAATCATCTATGACATGTTTTTCACCATAGAGTTCTAAACAGGAATCAAGACCAGAATGATGGAGTAAAGCAATGAAAATAACCTCCCACCTTTCCTATACACTTCAAGGTGTAGAGATGCTTTGCCATTTCTGCAGTTAGGTTTCTAATGCAAATTGATTCACAATGAAATTTTTAAAAGGCCAATTGATTTTAATTTGTTTAACTTAGTTATGGTTTTATGAATATACATAACTGGTGGGAGCCCTATTTCAATTGAAAATGGTAATTCAGGTGGAAATGGATTGAGAAAAGATTGAAAGGAGAATTTCTGGATTTTTGGGAAAGCTATTTGTTACGACAAATTTATATATTTTCATACATAAAAGTACAATCTTAGTTGAAGTGTTCAAAAAATCCACACAATGAATATATAAATTAAAATTACTCAAAACTAAACCTTTAATACTGCAACATTTGTTGCCCTGTCTGTTTAGTCCTTTATCTGTTTTGGTTAGAAACCATTGACTGCTATAAGCATTTAAGTGGAATGTATCAATAGTGATGTAAAGACTTAACAGTCTAAGAAACAGCTATATTTGCAAAGGGAATAAAGAGATTATCAACGGGGGAATGGTCTATAGCTCTATTCTGAACTGCCTTGTCCTTTGGGATTTCACTTTTATCACTGTCACATCATTTCTTATTTACTATGATATTAAATAACACAACAAATAGTAAGAATTACACAGAAAATCATCTGATATGCTTTTGTTGTGGTATCACGTTAGTTTTCTGACTGTCTTGGATCTGACAAGCACTCACAACTTTGACTAAAGCTATGGACTAAAATTAAAAGACTGCTTCTTTGCAGAAAAATTATAGATTTTCTTTCACTGGGAATCAGGGTATTCGGTGCTCTTTTCACCAATTATAATTCATGGGTCGAAGTCAGCTATGTAGTATTTAGTAGTATATATTATTTTTTTGCAAAATGATAGGATATTCTGTTAGAAGCCAAAGATACTAGACATTCCTGAAAAAGAGTTGGAACTAGCCTCAAATGTGGAGCCCAAATTAGCTGGGGAGCAGCACTAGTAAAAGAAAAAGATTTAAGAGATGAAAAGATGCATGCGTCATAAAATAGTAAGGAGTAAGAACGAGTCAGAGAATCGGTCAGGCCAGTTAGAACTAATCCTTCTTAAATCCCAAATAAAATATGCAATCAAGAAAAGTTCAGTGTCCTACTTTTGTCAGAGAAAAGTTGAGTGCAAAGTGTTGCTTTTGGTCTAGTTTGAGTACAGCCCGGTGCCAGAACACACAGTCACTTTGTCTGCTCAGAAGCCTACAGCTGTTGTGCTTTTCAGTTTGGTTCACTTGAGTTCTTTTGTCACTCAGGTGCACTGCCTTATTGAACTAAATCCCCATGTATTTGGAAGTCACTGAAAAGAGCCTACATTTGTAGGCAGTCTAACTGTGCTTGTTATTGTTTGTGACTTGAAGTGGATTCGTAAGATGGCGGAATAAAATATTAATGAAAATGCATTGGAAATGTGTTAAAGCAACCATTTCTGAAATATCTAAAAAGAGAGCTTTTTTTTGAGGGAAAGGAAGCACTTTAGTTTCAGTTTTTAAATATATTTATATACATATAAATATAAAATACACACACAAGCAAATGCATACCCTTTTAAACAGTGACACTTTTAAATGTACCCATAGAAATCCAGGTGCAATCACAGAACTTCGTAGCAAACTATCTCATTTTATTTACCGGACAGATTAATTTTCTGATTGGCAAATAATTTAATAATGACCATAATATGTGGAAGGAATGTACTATCCCAAACACACCGGATTTTTGCAAATCTCTTTAATATCGGCAAGTTCTAACAAAGATGCATGCTCCTATTACAGGATTTACACAATGCTAAATATTTTTAGATTGATTTCAGCAGAAGTACTCAGAGATAACTCTTGCAAGAGTCTCAAGAGGATCTGGTTTAGCATTAATTTTATACAAATGAAAAAAATACAACAAATGTAATATAATTTTAACATTTAATCTGGTTACCTTTTAACCTTCATGGAATGGTAGACATTGTATTTTCAGTGTAATAAATGATTTGCAGAAATTCTTCCCTAATGTAAACCTAAGATTTTTTTCTTGTAACAATTGATTCCGCTTTAGACATTCTGAATCTCTCTCAAACAAATGGTGGAAAGAGGACTAATGTGAAGGAAATGATCAAATGATTGCACACAGATTATTGTTGCAACTAGCTTTTCTGCTACTTGCAAATACGAGAGTATTTAACAATAAAAATGCACATCAAAGTGACACAGAACTCAGCTCTATCTAGACTTTTCATTTCAGCTCAGATCTAAACATTTGTCTCTTATGAGGTAAAATATGCAGTGAGACAAGGACATGCCAGCTAATACAAAACCAAACAGGAGAAGTTCTGTTTTGTTTTGTGAGGGTTTTGGATCTGAACAAAGTTAGCTGGTGTCCAGTAACTGTCACATTTCTCACATCCTGGCTTTTCTCATATCTGTATTTTCACAGTGTAACCTTAACTGACTACAAAGCACAGCAGAAAGTTGTTTTGGGAGGAGCAGGCAATGAGGCCAAGAATTTATATTTTGAGCTAGGATCAGAACTCAGATGTGTTCCCTAATTCGCCTTTTATCCACGTTATTAAACGCCTTAACCAAGGCCATGTAATGCACATCTGGGCTCTTGACACACTTACGGACAGAGAAAAGTGAGGGTAAAGACACAATTGTTAGGTTTGTTTTTTTCTGTAGCATAACTAGATCAACATGAAGTAATAGACTCTCTATTTTTAAGAAATGGAACAGAGAATGAAGTTTTCAGTTCTCCTCTGGAACAGCTTTTGAGCTGTTGGGGGCAGATGGATTAGCACTCAAATGCTGAGATGAAGTTACCAGCTGAGATAAAGTCTGTTTGCTCAGAGCTCTTCAGTGAGCTGTGCCTTTTCCATGGGCACATATGCTCAGTGTATAAGGGACATCTATGTACCTCACCCCTTTGGTGTTCCAGTATCCGTACTTCAGGTTGGGCTGAAGCTCTGATGTTATAACACTTCTGTAAGTAAACCTGACACATTAGAATACAAGCTTATATTCTCTGCATAGAAATTTATGGTGATTAGGATTTCTCTACTGAATACAGTTTGCAGAGCTGTGCTTCTAATGTTTTATTTTAACCTGCTGATCCTGTGTAGTGTAGGAAACTTGCATGCTGCTTGATTCCCATAAAAGCTGAAAGTATATAAGGTGCTCTTAAATCTTACAACCGTGCCTGGTTTCAATTTAATCATTTACACTGAGCTTATCACCATGGTACACAGTGTTCAGAAGATCATCGTGCTCATAATTCTAGATCAGGTGTGTAGTAGTTATCAAGGTTTTTGAAATGTTCCAGATAAGACATGGTAAGAGATAATAAACTGAGAAGATGATTATCTTCATATATCCTTCGAAGGCAATTTGATTTTTTTAAATTATGTTTGCAATAACACTGAACATATGGAGACACTGATGTATTTTAACAGTTGCTAGAAATCATAAACAATTTTTGTTGTTCTAACTCCATGATGGACAAGAATCAACCAACTTGATTTGTTTGCCCTCAGGTCGTGGTAAAGTGTTGTAAGGCTCACAACATTAAAAATGGCAATGAATAAGCAGCCAAGTTGTTTCTTCTGTGTTTCCAGAAATTAAAAGCATTTTCACCAGTCTAATTTTTACCCTCCATTTGTTCACTTAAACGCCTCTCTGCCATATAGTGTTTCATAGCTTCAGAGATGTGGCTGCATTTTTCTGAGAGGTTCAAGGCAACTGCAGCTGCAATTTTTATTGTAAACTGCAGTGAAGCATGAAGTTTGGCTTACTAATGAAACCGCACACAATTTGCTAAGACATAAAGAGGCAAGAAGCAAAAGGAAATGCAGAGTTGTCTGGACACAAAGACTTTGTTCCTGGGTTAATTAAAAAAGTAATAAAAGAGTAAGGAATTGTTTTAAAGAGAAAGCAAGGGAAATACATAACAATTCCAAGGAAAAAATAAGACATAAGTTATCAACCACAAGAGATGAAAGGGCTCATGACACTTTTTTAACCAGGTAAACTTTTTGTAGAGTAGAATCAGCTTCCATTGCAAAAAAAATTTCTCAAGATAGAAGATATTTTTCTTTAAACAGAAAGATAGAGTGCTCCATGTGATAGTTACCTCTCCTGATACTTTTGTGTTCCAGGATGCAACATGAACAAGTATCTTAGGGAAAGCTGCACACATATCATGAAAAGATATGTGCTGTAAATTTGCTCTTCACTTAGGAAAATCACGCCAAAGTTCTCTGAGACAAGACGATTGTACAAATTTGCATTGCATTTCACAACAGAATAATAAACAGTAGCATGAAGTCTCTGATAGTTTTTCACCAAAATATGTTGCAGCTCCTTTTGAGTGTATAATAAATGCTTACTATCTGTTGCTATTAATTGTCCACGGTCTGCAAATTTGGAAAAATATTTTCTTGGCATGAAATTCCTTATTCTCTGAAGATCAGAGCAATAGTGAGAGACTTGGTGCCTTGAATACTGATCTCTCATTTCCTCCTGCATACCCCTGGTGTCTTATCTGAGCTCTCCAAATCCTGTTTCTCTAAACCAGCACATCTTCCTCAGAGAAAGCAACAGTAGGCAGAAGGATTCAGGCACACTTTTTTTGCATTTGATGTTCCTACCTGGCCCTTGTGACAATTTTGAGAGTATGAGCATGAAAGCAAATTATCACAGTGTTAGTAAATGTGATTATAACACCTCCACTTTTCCATAGTACATGGGTTACATACATTCTTTGACTTGTATAAATAAGAGGTGAGCTGCTATACCTTTATCTTGCTAATCTGTGCTTACTCTTGAGTAAAGGTAGAAACACATAAAGTTAACATGATTGGTACATAGTTGGTATGTGGGCAAGCATTTGCATCCCAGCATTTCTCATTGGTTTCTTGTGTGTACGTACATACACTAGAAGCATTTCTGTCATTGCTCTTTTCAAACTGACCAGCCAAAGATTCAGGATCTTTCAGGTTGTTCTTGTAAGGAGGTGACTAATCTTAAGAGTTATGTTTTTCTTCAGTGCAATTCTGTTAATTCAATTTTCTACGTGGAAAGAAACAGCAAACTACAGCTCATAAGTTTAAATGTATTTTGGTTAGCAATCTCCAAGAATCTTCCTTTCTAGGCTTTTTCTCCTAGGGTTTTCCCGCACTCTTTCTGGATCCATCCTCTTGTTTGATCATGCTTCTTCCACTTTCTGAATCAACTCCTTCATGTCTGTTTCAACATGTGAATCCCAGCACAATTTTACATATCAAGAGACTGAATTCTTGAGCAGGCCTGGTGAAATGGAGTGTGGAGAGAAGAAAGAGAGAGGGAAGTAACCAGTGACATGAATCTCTCTCTAGCAGCTGTTTCCAGGTCTTCATGGCCCCAAAATGTCAGAGTGAGAGCAGGTCAATGGAGAGGCCACCACCTACTTTAGCCTCAATACCTGACCAAAATGCTGTGCAGATGTTTTCGTGACCTCGAGACTGATGTGTCCACTGCTGTGGTGACCCTGCAGCAGCAGTATGTGTTAGCCATAGGCTGGTGAGGCCCCACTTCAGCTACTTCAGATTCCAGGTGTATAAGTTTGTGGGTTTAGTGAGGGTGGGGAGAGTTTCCTTCATTTGCTGGTGGTTTGAGAAGCCACTGTGCAGGCCTAAGGAGAATAGGCATTTTCCATTTAAAAAAAACAGAGAAGGAATTATGAGTTTTAGCATAGTTTTGACCATTCTGTTCAAAATGAGTTAATTAAACTCCAGAGATGAGGAAGACCTATTGAAACGTTGGGAACATTGACCTTTTCCTTTGTCTGTCACCTTATTTAAATAATTCCAGGTTTAATTAACTGACTTGGAATGAATTGATAAAGGGTGACTGTCACTTACAATTTCTTCTCTTTGAAATGCACCAGTTTTGTGCAATTGCTGTAGCCTCCTATGTTCACCCTAATTATTAAAGTGAATAGCTGGAAAGTTGGATTTTTTAAACTCTTAAATGTCTAATAACTGGCCTATAAATACAACCTGAAACATTCAATAGGATAAATCATGCATAAAATATACGTAAACACACATACACGTGCAAATACGTGAGGGTCCATAACATTTATCTAGATCAGTCATTCTTGAAAAGTTAGGGTTTGTGTTGAAGTTGTCCATAAACATACAGAAAAGGTGTTGGCATTGGTATCTTTATAATGAATTATAGTTACACTTCATGAAGACTTAAAAGTCCCTTCTTCTTAAGCCAGGTAAGAATCCTAGCTTGAGATCCTGTGACCTGAGAAGTACCTTCAAAATACCTGACACAAGAATTAATTTATGTTGATCAAGATAGTCCATAGGCTGAGGTTACAACTTTACAAGAAAAAAAAGAAAAAAAAAGCCAGCTGTTCACAGGTAGGGATCCCAGTATTGTACACTGCCAAAGTGCTCATAATGCAGATGTGGCCTAAGGTCCCAAACTAAGTAATACATCTTTAAGTCATCTGTTATTGAAATCCATCATAGAGACTCTGTGGAATGTCTTAGTCTGAATCTCTAAGGTCAAGCAGTAACTTAAAGTTGTGGGTCATAGATAGGACCATTATAAAAGATGTATCCAGAGCTAATACTCGAAAAGGATCCAAAACATGCAGCCATTGCTAAAGCTGAATGGTCCATTTAGAGTAAAATCCTGTGGCCTTGAGCACGTACGTACAACACATGCCTCTTCCTATACTTATGGTAGACACACGTTTTGGGATGCCTGTCAGCTCAGGAAGGTTGAAGCTTGCAGAAATGCTCCTTGTGCATCACTAGAACTGGAGAGAAAGCCAGATCTGAATACATTAGATCTATCACATTTTCACTAAGTATATTGCTTCTGTAATGATATGAACTGGGCTTTTTTGATGTGCGTTCAATACAAAGTGCTCTACATGTCTTCCCATGCTTTGCCTGTGCTGCTATGAAAAAGAAGACTTCTCTTTGGACCTAGGGCCATAAATCAGAATTTTTGCTCACGTATGGATGTATTTTCAGTACAGAGCACCAGAGCTAATGTGAAGGCTGTGTTGCAGCTTACAGACATAAGGAAAGTGAGGGGCACAAAACTGAGGACAAGTGGGATACACAGGGGCGTCTGAAAGTGCAAAGTCTACTGGGACACTGTGGTAGGAAAATAAAGTGAATTAAACAGATCCAGCCTTGTCCAAGTCGCCTTTTGAGGATGATTTCTAGAGTAAACTACGCTCCAAATTGTGCTTGGAAGAGAAGTAGTTTGAGCAGTTAAAAACGTATTGCGGAGGCAGATGACAAACAGTGTGGGCAGCCAGAGGAGAGTGTTCCTGTCCCTCTGTTCCTGGGCTCTTTCATTTAGCTGTACTGACAAAGCTCATCAGCACAGTAGTTAAGATTTCCAAAATCATTTAAACAGTCCTCCTCAGTTTCTTTCACTCTTTAGCTCTCTTTGAAGATACATATATGATAGTGTGTTTGTGTACATATATATAACTGCAATGAATACATGTAAATAATACCATATATGAGCATACTACTATGTAGGTATGTGTTGATGTATATGCATGCATATGTGTGTAATTTGCTAGATTGCTTTGAACTGTCAAATAAAGGTGCTTGTGTTTATTATTCATGACTCAGAAAGGCAAAGAAATAGCCTAAGGAAGAGCAAAGAGAAATGCAGAGCTTACAGAAAACACATCTCAGTTTTATAGATGGGGATTTCAAAGCATACTACTTGCTTTATAGCATAACCATATCATGAACCATCAATTACAATAGTCAGGAAAGTGATACGGCAGCTTAATGACATAGCACATTATTATCTGACCTGAAGAGTTGTGAGACATAACCTCCATTAAGCCTGCTCTTATTATCACTTTGTACTTTCTGGTCACGCGGAATGGATCCTCTGTCTACTTATATAACTTGCAGGGATTATTTCATAATTTGCTAGTGTAATTTGCTGTGCCTCATCATTTGCCCGATGAAAGAAAACAGAAAAACAACTTCATTAAGCAGTAAATAAAACTCAGGATGAAGACAAAACATCTAGCATGTATGCTGGTAATTAGTTTCTTGTTACAAATGAATGTTTTGAAGGAATGGCTTAATGATTAGGTTTGGGGCTGTTTTGGGGGAGGTTTGTTTTGTTTTGTTTTGTTTAGTTTTTCCCATATAATATTTTTCTGGATGTGAATACTGATGGGGTTTCAGGTTATAAGAACTTCCACTCTGCATCATTGGCCAGTTGTAAATAACAAGATTATGATTTATTCTTTATTGTCATGCTTAGCACTTTTGGTTGTAACATATTCAGAGAACGTGTTTATGTACAATACAAATTAAGTCCTGATAATGACAGGGATATATGACTTTTGGAATGGGATTTAGTTGGTAAATATAGTTGTTCAATGACATACTGTGTGCACAGGGTATTTTTCTTGACCTCTTACTAGTCTTGTAGGTCCTATATCATATCTGATAGCCTAGGTGCCTGTCTTGACCACTTGAAATAGCAGACTGCTATTTATACATGCCTAATCACTCCTCATGACTATTTGATACATTCTTAAAACGAGAAAATCAAAGATTCATCCCTTATGCAGTGTTGTGTACAAAGCTCCAACCAGCTTGAGATATATTCAGGCAGAAAGGGACCTGGGGGTACTAATTGACAGGAAGCTCAATATGAGCCAACAGTGTGTCCAGGTGGCCAAGAAGGCCAATGGTATCCTGTCCTGTATCAAAAATAGCGTGGTCAGCAGGACAAGGGAGGTGATCCTTCCCCTGTACTCTGCATTGGTGAGGCCACACCTGGAGTATTGTGTTCAGTTCTGGGCCCCTCAGTTCAGGAAAGACATTGAAGTGCTAGAGCGGGTCCAGAGACGAGCAACACGACTGGTGAAGGGACTTGAACATAAGACCTATGGGGAGAGGCTGAGGGAGCTGGGGTTGTTTAGTCTGGAGAAGAGGAGGCTTAGAGGTGACCTCATCACTGTCTATAACTACCTGAAGGGAAGTTATAGCCAAGTGGGGATTGGTCTCTTCTCCCAGGCAGTTAGCAATAGGACAAGGGGGCATGGGCTTAAACTCTGCCAGGGGAAATTTAGGCTGGATATTAGGAAGAAATTCTTTACAGAGAGAGTGGTCAGGCATTGGAATGGCCTGCCCAGAGAGGTGGTGGACTCGCCATCCCTGGAGGTTTTTAAACTGAGGCTGGACATGGCACTTAGTGCCATGATCTAGTAAACAGACTAGAGTTGGACCAAGGGTTGGACTCGATGATCTCTGAGGTCTTTTCCAACCCAGTCAATTCTGTGATTCCGTGATTCTGTGATATGGAATTAAATCTGGACTGTGAGATCAGCTCCCTCACAAGTCTGAATTCAGGGAGGAGATCCCCTGGCTATAACTGCACTATGAAGTCCAACTGAGTTATCCAGAATCACGGGAGACCAGCTGCGATATTAACTGATAGCCAAATTGCTCAGATTGTGAAATGGGCACCAGGAGAAAGGTAGTACTGGAGTTGATTTTGCTATAAAGATACATTCACAACTTTCTGGTGCTGCTTCCTTTTCGGACTGACCCACACTGAAGGTTTAGGAAAGAGGGGCCTATTCATTCCTGTGTTCTTGACTTCAGGGTCAAATATCTTCTTTCATTCTGTGTCTTTTCCCTCTGCCCCGAGAGAAGTAAGACAGTTCTACGGTTTCAGCTTTATTTTACAGATGTCTCCTCCTTGCTACAAACTGAAGTGTTCAAAGGCACCAGCAGTAGGCAAAGGTTGCAGGAAAGTATGATATCTGCAGCGGTTGCAATGCTGTTAGAGATGTATGAAACTTTGCTTCTTGGGTTTGACAGAAAAAGCCAAGGAATTTAAAATGTTATTTGGAGTCTGTATTTTATCAAATTTATATATACTCAATTTTTATTGTCAAGAGGAACCTCTTTGCTGCAGTAGTTTTCCTCAAACTGAAATAGTCCCTGCATCTCTAAATAAAGAGATTAAGTAATTTCAAGGAACACCTTAAATCTCAGCTGCTTCTCGGACAGAAACAGTACTGCTGGCAGGAGATGAAATTCCCAATGGGTTCCCGATGACCTAGCCTCATTAACCAAGTTGTAAAATACTGTGATGGGGAGATCAGAGTCTCTCCTGCAGAAGCAGTTCTGTTCTGATAGCTAATTAGTCATCCATCCACCAGGAAGGAGTTCAGGCACTCGAACTTCTGGGCAGGCATCCTGAGAACTAGGCTAGCAGGTTCCTTCTTATTCTTTTGGATCCTTCGGTCAAACTGTTGGAAAACAGGATAAGCGCATCTTCTATCTGCAAAACTTTTCTTTCTGGGTTTTGACACATCCTTTTCAAAGGATGTGCGCAATATTTCTACAGTACTCAATCAGCACGTAACTGGCACATTCCTTAGATTATAAAAATAAGATATTTTAAATTCCATTGCACTGTATCACTGTATTATTATTGCCATTATTAGTGTTATTGTTAATTATTGTTTTTATTACTATTATTATTACTACTGTTTTTATTTACACCAACTAAATTCCCTTTCAGGAATAAGCACCTGAACACTAATATGAAGTAAAAAGGTTTCCAACGAACATTAATGCTACCGTATAATTGTTCCCCATTTTGCGACTATCTTGTTTCAGTTCTTTATGTGAAAAGAACTATCACTGCTTGCCGTACTCCTGTTGGCAGCTTGCTTATATAAATCAAAACTTCTGTAGAAGCCCCTAAATAGCCTGGTATAGCTTTCATATACCTGATCTTCAACCACAATTTTTTTTTTAATTGTGATATCTTTATTCCTGATCAAGCTGAGCAGTGAGACAAGTGAGTTTTCTTTTTTCCTTCTGGATGATTTGTACTCCACTTTTGCAGGAACTTGTGTCATCTTTTTGGATTCTGTCAGGAAGAGGCATTCTTCCATAGGTGGTTGGTGCTGGCATGCACTGGGTCACATGGCGGTGTCTGCTTGTGTGCATTAGGCAGTACACAGAACTACTTAAACTGGCTGACTCTGTGGGGTTTAGTAGATCAATTGCCATTTTCATTTGGGACAGCACATGAAATCCTAATGAGAATAACAACACTTGTAATTAGAAGTCTACAAAATCTTCTAAAATAATCACTTAAATTTAAAATGTAAATGTGTCTGTAATTAATTAGTCTATTTAGAATAAAGCTTTCTAATTAACAAATGTAAATTGGGAATTTTCTGTAGATGTCGTAAGGACAAAAGTGTTTCTCGAGGGAGCTGAAAGTAGATGTGTTTCCATGTGAATGCATATTAAACCCTGGTGGCTCACACCTCTGCACAAGCCTGTGGCAGTAAGAGGCATCATCTGTGAGATGGTCATATTAACACCAGTCATAGAGATTTTCTTAAGACCTGTAAGACAAAATCCTACTTTTTAAAATGGGAATGTTTTAGACTAAGGGTTATGTTTTTCAAAGCTGAAAAACTGACAGATCTAAAACTGAGTTCTACAATAAAGGTAAAACAAAGATCCTGAAGTAACACTGTGTTGAACTCTGATCAGAAAGGATGACTGGCCATTACCTCTCTAATCAATCCAGTGATCAATTATAGAAGAAAAATTAAAAAAAAAACAAACTCTGGAAATCGAAACTTTTGAAATCTGATTTCACTGCACATCAGGATCACAGAGAGAACAAAACCTAACAAACCTCAAGTGATTTCGGTGCTTACTGCATACCAAAACCCTGAAATTCTACTTGGAGTTTAATATATATTTCTTTTTCTGTTTAATTGTATTTAAATCCTTCCAGGACATTTCAGAAATACTGAGTCAGTGATTATCCTGTTTCATTCCCACGCAGACAGGAGAATTGAATCTGTACACTGCCAAGGTACGCACTACATGGCTGAGAAGTAAATTATCTGTAGCTCCGTGCTGCCATGGTACTAGATATTTTCAGACTGCACTAGGTGTCTGTATATGGGCAATGGACTAGTCAGTACAGTCAGTGTTCATCTTCCACATATGGTCAACCCAACAGCTTTCCAGACTCCTCTGACTGTGACTTGGTCCCAGCTGACCACAACAAGAGCTTAGATACCCAACTCTCCTTGAATACATGTCTTGCAGATAACCAAATGTCTCTAAATGTAGATGTCAAGATCTGCAGCTGTGTCTCAATGCCTCTGACTGCGCATGAAATAATGTCAACATGAAAAAGATATAAAGCCCCGAATCTACAAACTGAAATATTACGTCTGAAACATTTTCCTCCTGCAGTTTTAGCATCAATATGAGTGCTTCCTTTCCGCAGCTGTTCATGCTGAAACAACTCAGAAAGAAAGAAGGAAAGAGGGAAGGAGAGAGGGAAAGCAGGAAGAAGGAAGGAGACAGAGAGAAGGCAAACAAAAATTTTCTAACTAATATGATGATTATGCACTGCCTATGAAGATAATACTATTTTGGTGGAGTTGCCATGTGTCCTTTAAAAATTAATTTTATCTGTTCATTTGAATTAGGCAGCCAACTGCCATGCAGAACACAATGATTCCCAGTTGCTGCTGGCTAGAATCAAAGTAAAACAGTTCTAAAGAAATAATGGTACATCTCCCATTATTGTTACCCCTTGTTCTTGCATGCCACGCCACCAATTAACACACACCTTTTAAATTTGTATCATCTTACTGATTCCAGTGTGGTATACTAAACAGACATATATCAGGTAGAGAAATCAAAAGAGCGAAACGAAAGCATCTTTCATGGAAGAAAGTGCATTTAAGTTTGAATACGGGTATAATTTTATCTCTCTTGACAGATGGACTTTTTTCCTTTCTGTTGTGCAATGGGAGCATACCATGTTATTTCTGATGTCATGTTGTCCAACAATAGAGGTTTTTGTCTAGTGACTGAGTGCTATTGCAGAGGTCTTATGTTCATTCTTTAAAAATAAGTCACAACATAGAAAATATTACGCATTTTTTATGTTGCTTAATTGGGACTTCAGCAGTATAAGAAATTTAGTTGCTTGAACATATTGGAAGTATGACTGCGGTATGTCTGCAAACCTCAAAAATTCCCATGTGAAAAGCAAAGATTAATTGTACAGTATTTACACCTTTTCATTGATAACTAAAACCATAAAACTGTACAAATTGCAATTTGTTTCTTCTTCCCACAATCCCTTTGGCTTTTAAGGGATGTTCCTCAATTAGTTGAACTGTGTTTCCTCTTGCTTGCTAAGCACTTTTGGTCAAACAAGGAATGGCAGAGGTCCACAATTAGATCAAAAGATCAATCCTAATGTACCATTTTCTCCTCACCCTCCTGCTTTAATAAAGTGGCTGCGGTTCTCCAGGGGACAACTCAAAATCCAAGTACTGATATTTCTAAATTAGCTGACTCTGTGACCTTGCTAGTAATTGCGTTAGTTTATCAATGTTCAACACAATTTATTACTCTCCAATATGTACCAAAGCATTTATCTCTCAACCCTAACAATATTAAAAATCTAAACTATCTGTTGAGAAACAAAGGACTATTCAATAAGAAAGACGCATAATAAAGTGGAAAACACTACACTGATGGGTAAGAGGATTAATCTAGTAACTAGTCATAAGTGAAATAAGGAAAGAATGTTTATACTGTATTCAATTTAGGGTACTTTTTAAATCTCCAAAGAGCAGATAATTTAAATAAAACCTTCCTTTTTCTTTCATTCATTCATTCTTTCTTTTTTTTTTTTTTTAATTTCTTTTAAAACCAGGAATGTCCTACAGCTTTTACATACCACTGAACATATTACCCATATTACTCTCCAGTGAGAAAAATGAAGACTGATAAAACCTTATCTAAGCATTTAAAAGTCATTTGGACACATTGATCAAAACTCCCTCTGAAATGAAACATATTAAATTTAGATGGAGGAAAAAAGGCATTAAGTTGATAGAACCCAATTTTTGTATGAAGCAAACAAATGGCATCATTTCAGCAACCTTCTCATCTTGATCACATTGTTATGCATTATTTAAAATATGCACTTGATTTGAGTAGTTAATAAGCTATCTGTAAACTTGGAGTAAATTTGATTGTGGGCAGTGCTCTTCTAGTTCCTACAGAAGTATTATTGATTTGTTTTTACTTCCATGAGATGTGAGTTTCTGGCATGGTGCCACCAACCATGAATCAGTGTAACTATCTCTGCTCATGGTGAGATAAGAACGATAAAGAGCAGAAATGCAGACTACATGTGATCTTTTAAATGATCCCGTTTACTTCGAGCTGTCAGCAGCTCAGCAATTCTGTTTGCCTGCAGCAGGGATTCGCGATTCTGCTGTTGTGGGCATTGAATCTCCTCTCCTTTGAGGGCTTCAATCAAACCTCCAAATCAAATGGAAGAAAACAGCTAAAATTTTCCCTAATCCACAGTTAAAACAGTGGAAAGAGCAAACATGGTGTTCTAATTTCTGCTGAAGAGGAACACTGATGAAGTCTGCTGAAAACTTACAAACTTCTGCATTCCTCTTGGAATCACTCATCTTCATTTACTTTCATAAGACCGGTACCTTGTCTTTTTAGGTTCGCTAGGGCTATGCTTGCGTTAGTAGAGGTGCAGAGCACTACAAGCAGACCCACAGAGAAAACTGTTACTGTTGTCCACCTCCAACAATGTCTACATTGCCCCCTTTTGGGGTGGAAGGTGACTTTGGACTGGCTCTGTTCTCATCCTCAGGGTTGCCCACCTCAGGTGTCGAAGGGTGTTAGATGGTTCCTGAAGAACAGTTGGGGGTTCAGCTCCATATGAAAACGATGCAGTTCCCATGGTGCAAGCCAAGACAGCAAATGAAGATGACCAGAGAGTTCGGCTCAAAAATACCTGACCTTTAGCAGTAGTAACACAGCCAACGAAACCTTGTAATAGATGAGTTTTGCTAAATACTACCATGAAATCCTTCAAACCCCCTTTGGATAGAAGTGTTAACCATATATCATGTAATCTTTCTAAAGACCAAAGGTGTTGGGTTTTTCTACAACCTTCTCAATACCTTCACAGGAAACCTGATGTTTGAAGAATGTTTTAAAAGTGGTATTTTATCAGTTTATTTATTCAACCAGGTTGAAGACCACGTTCTTAGAACAAGAGTAATGGTTCTCCATATTCACAATGGTGTACTCTCCGTTTTCCGCAGGAAATTACAAGGAGAAAATGGTGTTACAAGGAGCAGTGGTGGACATAAATGCCAGTTTTGAGTTTCACTATCAACTCAGATAGATTTTAGCCCACTTCCAAACAATCTAGGGAAAAAAAAAAAGTATTTATTTGTTACAGGATAGGGCTAGTCTGTAAGGTTATATTAACATCCTCTAACCCTAGGTTTCTAGAATAGGGAGAAAGAGCTGAACCCCAGAGGTGTTTATGTCCCTTCATGGACTGTAACAGGATCCTATATGATTGACTTAAACATTGATAAATAGATTTTAAATAGTGAGATGAATCCTGTGCTACAGGGTAGTGGAAGAGCCTTCATGACAGGCACAGTTATTCCTACCTCCAATGTATTGCCTCAGATGTCTTTCTGTAGATCACTTTAAATACATGTTCTTCTTTTCTCACACAATTTTAAAATTGAGTTTATTTTGAAGATTGTTGTTGGGGTTTTTTCAGATGTAATAATTTTACATAAATCAAATTTGCACAGTTCTAAGGTGCCTCATTAGGTTGTTTCACATGTGTGCTAAGGAAAATACTTATTTTTACTCAGTATGTTTCTCACTTCTGTGACTGAAAATTATTTCTTAGTCTAGAACTCAACCAGTTAGCTGTGTGGCAGACAGTCTTCCTCATGCTGCATTGTGTTACTCAAATGGTTTAAGATCAGTTTTTTCCCTCCATTCTGTTTGAAGTCTGTTGCTCGCATTAGGTTACTGTGACTGGATATAATAGGACTTGACACATCTGAGAAACACAATGAATTCCAATGTGGGTTTTTTTTGGGTTGTAGGGTTTTTTTGAGATAAAAACCTCACGCTCTGTTATTTTAGTGCATTATTTGCTTGCATTGCCATATTTACTGATACAGCACTAAGACTCCAATGTGCTAATTCCTGCACAAACAGAACAAAGCATACATCCTGCTACATATATCTCTATCAGGGAATAATGTGCAGGATTCATTACACCAAACTTTAGGCAACCAGACGAAGTGCCTGAGTTTCTGATCAGCTCAATGTCCTTTAACAATTCCTATCAAAGAGAGATGAATCATCATCTCCGGAGCACAGTTATGACCTGGTCTACCTCTTTCAATTAATGATGGGAACAAGTATCCTGGCTTTGTGCAAGCGCTAGAGAAAACTCCTTATTTACTCTTGAGAAAGTCAGTTCCTTTGTTCATAAGGTGAGTGACCGAGAAAACATCAGCTCAGGTGGTCTTTAAAAGGCAAAGCCAAGTCAGGGTACTTCGTGGGTCGCACAGTGTTTGAGACCTGCTATGCCCTGTAAAAGCTGTAAGGTTTTGAGAAATATCTTCAAGGTCACACAATTGTTTCACGCATCTAGTTGGTTTTGACGGTGAAGAAATCACTAGAATGTATGGAAGGACCAGAGTAGTTGTTGACTGGCATAGACTGGGGAAGTTGTGAAATCTCCATCACTGTAATTTTTAACAGCAAGTTAGAGAAATGGTTGTCAGGGATTGATTAAGTCCTGCCCTTAGTCATGTCTGTGGGCCTATAAATCCATTGGCTCACCATGTCGGAATTCATTCTTGCTGCTGCTATATAAAAGCATACCTCTTATTAACAGAAAATAAACCGCAGTCTGGGTAATCCAAAGCTTAACTCTGAGAGTTAGCATTGTATTTGTGAAAGAGATTGGAAAAAAGTAAAACTATGTGGATGTATGGAAACAACTTTGTTATTCTGCTTATGCAGAAAGTGAACTAGGCAGTGTAGGTACATTTATACTTCTGTATCCTTCCCCAAAGATCAAATGACACAGTTTGATTGTGTTACACTGCTGAGAGCCATCTGTCTCTGGAACTAAGCTGAACATCCACACTACACAGTGTTTTTCTCTGGATCTTCTTCAGACTTCCGTGGTGTTCACAGGATCTTCACTTATATAAACATCTTGTTCCTGTGAGGTGGTGGTTGGTCGGTTCGTTTGTTTGGAAGAGGAGCAGGCATTCAGTTAAAAGTTTCAGAAAGAGTTTGGAGTTGCATGTCACAGGACTGCGGTGGTATGTGAGACTATGTGGTATGTCTAGGATTGCAAAATCTGATGGGGTAATGCTGGAGGTCTGGGGGTGGGGGGAAAGAAGACAAGCCTGGTGTATACTGACTCTTGGGAGCTCTCCCTGGGGTCAGGTATCCACCAGGCTGCCTACAGGTCTTCTCTCGGAGACAGCTGGTTGGAGGAGTCCACAACAGAGCCAGGGAACAAGTTAACGGTTAAGCAGTGTGGCCAGAGGCCCACTGCCAGAGGTCACTTCATGGTCCTCTATTGTTGGCAGTGGATGCATACCCAGGGAATATTTCAAAGCTCCACATATTAGCACCAGCTTCTGGCAGTCCACGCTCCTTATCCCTTATCCTCCTGCTGGCAGTTCTTTCATCAGGAAAGGAAATAATTTCCACATTCATCACAAACAAAAACCAAAATTTGACCTCACAACACTTCTAGAAAACTGTACCCTGTGTTGATTTGGCAAACATGAATATTACTTCATATCAAAGCTGAAATCTGGAAGGAAAACTGAAGGTTATTCTTGAAGGCAAGTGGTAGCCTATGGCTACTCTTCCACTCTGCAATCCATGCAGAGCAACAGGTCTCTCTGAAGGCAATCCAGACATGAAACTCAGACTTCCTTGTGTCTTTCCTTCCTCTTGTCCCCTCCACTGTGCACAACCAGAAGAGGTCTGCTTGTCTCCAGCAGGCATTGGAAAAGATTGATTATGCTCATTGTGCCACAGTCAGCATTTCTGTTGTCAATCAATATATTTTGGGGTGTTATGTACTGTGAATCACTTCTTAATCACAGATGCTACTTTTGTGTTTCCCTCTGGTCCTTGTCTGCAAGAACTGCAAAGAGTTTCTCTCATTATCTTCCACTCACGTCAGGTTTACTGAATGTGGCTCATTGAGACCTAAATGTATTCAGATGTCACAGGTGGAACTGCTGAAAGCGTGTAGTGGGAGTATGACTCTGCTCCCATGGAAGTCAATAACAGTTTCGCAGTTGACTTCACCTGAAAGAGAGCTCAAGCCAAAGCTCAGCACTTTCGAAAACTATATCCTACATATTTAAATTACTCCGCTTTTTCTTCATGAACTTGATTTTCATAACAGTTTTCCTTCTTCCTCTGGGAAGACACTATCTACTGTCTCCCTGCAACTCTATAACAAAGCAATTTAAAAAATAATGATGTCTGTGTCCTTTTACCACCACTTCAATCTATAAATGATTTCTGCTATCTGTTGAAGTTTGTTCTGTCTCATAATGTTATGTCTTGTCATTTGTTTATTTTGTTACTTCCTTGAGTGTATAAAGATATATATTAATATAATGAACTTCATACTCTGGAGTGCTTACTACTGAGCTATTTGAAAATCAAACCAATATACAGTCATAATGAATTGAATATTTAAGGAAAAGTCTTGATATACTAAAATATTAGTGTTGCAGATTCATTCACATGGCTTGTATAATAACATCACACTAAAAGCAAGAAGGCATGCAGCATTCATTTTCTTCTGATGTAAATAAGAGCACAGTAATGACACACTAGTGCCATTAGTGACTACATTAATACTAGCTGAAAACTGTTACTTTTTGTGTTAATTGATAAATAGCTAAACATAATTCAAGTACCTTCACAGTTCTTCCATTCCACAGAAAATGTTATGTCATAGCATTTAAGTTTTCCTTATGGGTCTCCTGAGAGTCAGTAAGAACAGCCTGAATACAGCCCAAGCCAAACAGTCTGGAAAATCATATAGGTAAGCGCTGTGTGATGTTGTCTGTTGGTCAAAACATAAAAAGAAACTGAAATAGCTGAGCTCATGCTCATGGACAGTATGCAAGCTTCTCTCCTTTTCAACCCCCCAGCAGCTCATGCCCCATGGTTAAGCTGCTAAATTTCAGACAAGGCTTTTGATGTGGAGGTTACAGCTGCCGCTATTTAACAGAAAAGCAATTGGATTAATTACTTAGTATACTTCATACTTAATACATTACTTAACATATTGTGAGTGAGTAGCTCACCACAACTGAAGCTGTCTGAATTCTGGGTGGTGAAACCAGTGCAGGAGAAGGACCAGAAGGTCTTTGATATGTTGGGGGAGGATGTTCAGGCTCAGTGTGCCCATGAGACTCAAACTTCTGTGCTGTGCTGATGCTTCACTTCTGATACCTTAAGGACACATGATGCAAATTTTTCAGTGAATTGGAAGAGATGAGCTGAAAGACCCAAAGACAAACTTTACTTTTATTCAGCTCAAAGTCACCATGACAGATGGAAGCATTCATCTTGGGCAGAGAGACACCATTGCCTTCTCCCAGGTGGGGACAGAGACTCAGATCTAATGGATGGAATCACTAAGGCCTTTGGACCGGTCCAGATTAAGAAGGAATGATACAGGTGATTGCAGAGTTTCTCTTAAACAGAATTAGGCAAAATTCTCCCTCCCTGAAATGGAGATGGACTTATTTAAAAGCATTCGTGGGCTCTAGGGTTTCACTATGTCCCAAGAGCACGACCTGAGATACACACACATGAAAGTAAAAGGAAAATAAATGGGCCAAAGGTGTAAAGGATTCTGGCTGAAGATCCATTTATATAGTTGGTTCTACCTCACTGTCCAGTTTACCCATTATTCTCCAGATACTGATTTTAAATGCAGCCTTCATATGAGGGGGTTCATATTTTTATTTCTATAACTTTAATTGCTGGTTCAAACATTCAGCTGTAGGATTTGTTATCTACCCCCTAGAACAGTGAACTTATGTATAAGGTATGAGGTAAGACAAGTTGAAGAGGTGAAATGGAGAGAAAATATCTGAAAATATGCCATACCAGTGCATACAGTGGTCCCTTATAGAGGAGGGGGAAATTGGATCGAAATTACTCTTTCTGATCAGAGGAAGAATATGGACGTGACTGTCTCTGAACTACAGAATAGGATAGTATCATTTCACCTCAGTTTTCTTCCAAAAATGACTGACTTGGTGCCTCAGCCAAATTGAGAGCTCTGGATTATAAATAAGGAATAGAAATAGATCTCTTCTCACCTTTGAATTAAGCATGAATTTTTCAGGACTGATACATCCTTCTCTTCAGTATTTCTTCTTGACTATTTTAGTCCTCTCACTTTTTAATGTGACAGTCCTCTTCATATTTCTCATTAAATTCTTTGTACTTGGAGTGAAGTGGTCCAACTCAGTAGCACAAATATCAACAGGTGTAAATGCCAATAGATGCCTATATGTCAGAATTAGCCATAAGTCAGCAATATTTTTCAGACAGTGAGCAGGATTCAAGAAAACTTTTAGCAACTAAAATGCTGTCTGGCCGATCTCAGGAACTCTAAGAAGAATCTCTGTTCAGAAGAATTAAGCCTCACTCATCACTCTGGTGATCAAACTTTTATAAGTGGTCACTAAACAAGACATTTAAAATGGAATTATATATTTTTTTTCTTTTTTTTTTTTTCCATAGATGTCCTATCTGAACCACCATGCAACAGGTTGCAGAGAAGCTGGAAACACCTAGTTCTATAAGAATAAGAGCTGTGCTCCAACAACACAATGCCAATACTTCACCTATGCATCTCTGGCTGGTTCCTTGAAATCAGGAGAAATTTGGCTCTAAATGTTTTTGTTTCAACAGTTTTCTATCCCTGACATGGCAGTGTGACTGGGGTCTTCTTATAAGGACATTGTGAGATGGCATTCATTAACATTTGATCACCACAGTGATGGAAAAGCTGATGGCTATGATACTTCTGTCTTTACAAAAGAGTTTCAAACATTAAAACCAAGTTTTTAAACTCAGTTTCACCCTGTAGTACTTTCAGCAAAGTTTGATATCCTCAACATGCACCAATTTACCGCACTGTGCTACTGCAGGGTGTTACAAGCTGTTGCTGTGCTCTGCTCAAGAGGTGGCAATTTGCCATCACAGAATTACCTCAGAGGAATGTCGTAGATGGTAATCACTTTGTGTTTGCTTTTGTGTTTTCACACCATCGGGTGAGAGGTGCTGGTGGTGTGCACGGCATGGTTGTCATTAGATATAACCGAGCTGAATGTTCGATGAAGTGTGGGGTTGGTAGCTGAAGAAAAGATAAAGCAAACTAAGCATGCAGAGTCAGAACTTTAAAAGCAATCTTCATGTAAGTGTAGAGAGGCTTTTTTAGTAGATCAGCAGATTGCAGAACTGCTCAATCCTCAAAGAGTTGGCAATGAAAGCATTTCATGCTATGCTACTGTAGCATGATAATTTTTATCCTATGGTTTTATTGCTGAAGCTGTGATATTATGTGTGTATATGTGTACCCACACAGGCAAACCTTGTGTAATGAGATTAATGGAAACAACAATAAATATGGTCTCAACATCATGCAGCTGGCAAAAAATGAGGATTGTATATAGAAATGCATTAGGTCTACAAAAACAGATTAATTTTTGAAGCATTTATTGTTGTTATTATTGCTATTGTTATTATTTTTATTTCTAAGCCTTACTAGACTTCATTCCTTCAGATAAAAACGTGCATATCAGCTTTGCAGTTTGATTGCCTTATGGGCATAAAGCTTTGCATATTTACTGCCCATGAATCATACAAGTATGTGAAATCCAGTGAAGATTCAATTTTTCCTCCTAGATGCACCTCTAGCCGTTTAATTAAAATATGTATTATTAATAAAACTAGATTTAAGTCATATTTTTTACAGATATGACTGAAACATTAAGGGCAAATTGTTTCATACTTTCATAGTAATTTGCTTTTAACGTTTTGTGCCTTAATCAAGGTAATCCTACAATAAGGTTTGTAGTGCTTGTGACTTCATGACGTTTAAGCTACTGAAAACAGATTTAAGAGTGTTCCAAGACAAAGTCACTTTTTCTTATGAAATTAGCTCCAAATTTTTTCTGCAGAGGGAAGTCTACGTAACAGCAAAACGCAATTAGACATACGTCTTTAGAAAACTCTGGTGCACAGGTTGCAGTTTGCTGTATCCATCTTCACTAAATATGTGTCAGGTTATTTTTTTATTCCAACCATTGTGAAGCCTTTAGATGTCACAGTTGCCATGTTCACCTAACTTACCTTCCATTTTGTGATAAATTTCCCTGACTGTCCTGTAGTTTGTTGTATGTAGCAATACTGATAGCTGCAGTGTAACTCATTTCTGCATACCTGTCGGTAAGGGATCAGTGATAGTGTATGCTTCATCTTATCCTGACCACCAATTAATTCTGTGTACATATGTCTGTTTGTGTATAAAAGAGCTTTTGGATGCAACAAGCCTATTAATTACTTTTAAGAAAGATTTCAATTTTTATTTTTAACTCCTGTGTTATATTACAAGCCTAAAGGAAGTATGAACAGTGTGAATTCGAGATATCTTCCCTGAGAAGGGTGTAAAATGTAATTGAAGCATATCACTCAGTTGTGATAAAAAATTTCAGATATGGAAGTCTTAAGCATATTTGCCAATCAGAGAGGAAGCAGTGATTAAGTGAATATGGGGAAGAATTAATATATTTTATATTCAATTAACTTTTTTTGGCCTGTGAAGGACTACTGTATTTCTGTGCACAAGTCTGTTGGACTCCGTGGTTTATTATTTCCTCGTGTATTACTGAAACTAGTATGCACCAATAAGTTTTCTTGATATTATGGGTATGCATAACACTTTGACAGCTGAGAAAAAACACAGGGAAATCTGTGAGAGGTCTCCAGAGTGGAAACCACAGCTGGGTCATGAGACCAACCTCCAGAAAATTCATGAAAACTACGGGAGATAAGATTCCAATTTCATTGCAATTTAGCACCAAATTGTAATACTATTTGTAAAACAAAAGTAAATGTTTGTGGTAAAAATACAACCAACACTTAGAAGTCAAATACAGGAAAATAATTTGTTTTCAAAAGTAAACCTTTGGCATACAGTCATATCTGCATATAGAAAGTACACCTTATACTTTTCATATACTAATGTGTTGCTGATTTTCATAATTATTCTCTTTCTTCTGACCATTTAAAGGGTAATTTATTGATATGGGATATACCAAATAAAAATAACATATATTAGTATAAAGGATAAGAATGTTTTAAAAAATCTTGATTCACACCTTTTTATTAAAAACACAAATGTTGCTGAAATATCCACTTAGTACAAACCAGAACAAAATGATACATTTATTTTCCTTCTGTTTACCTACTTGGTTTTCGAACCCTCAAGGGTCTCTTATTCAAACTTTTCTATATAAGCGTAGAATTAGGCAAATATTTAGGTTAGAAAAGGAATATGAAGATTCCCATCTAATATCTTCTGAAACTGGGGCTTTAAGAAAAACTGTTATGAGATTGACAACAACACTTTAAGAACAGCAGTGATGGCATGACTGCCAGATCTCTGGTCAAACACTTAATTCCATAATAGGGAGTATGCACTCTCTGCGTGGATAAAATATTATACAATTATAGGTACCACAAAGACAAAGTGTATTCAGGAGTACCAATTCGATTTGTTACTGCCAAATTGTTCTTTGCTGTGAGAACTCACACATTAAAAAAGCAAGAACTAGTCTTTAAAATTTAAAACGGTGGTGCAAATTAACCACAAACCAAAGTGGTATTATAATGATATCTATCTTCTATGTAACTGTATAACTGTGTACGCTGTTATCTTAACGTTAACAAAACACATTTAGCATATTTTGTCAAAAAAAGACATGTTCCCTCAACTGAATTGTTTATAATAATATAGAGAGAATCTGTTACATTTACATAATATACCACACACACTACTTAAATATCATAATCAGTACTTTGAAATACATATTCTAAAACATACATTCTAAATTCTAAATTCAGAAGACATTTAGTTTGTCATATTTGTACCTGTCTTTTCCATGTTTCTGTGTTTGAATAAGTTGATCCCTCATGAGTGCTAAAAGATGATGAAAATTAAACTCATATGCCTAACATCTTTTGGGAAATTTAAAAATAAATTTAAATAAATAAATAAATTTTAAAATAAAATAAATATTTATTTTAAAAATAAAAGTATGATGTGAAAGACCAAATCCTACTTCTCTGTATAACCATCATTCTGTTATCTGGAACATTAGCTAGAACAAATGAACTCTTAAGATGTCCAGTATTCTGATTAAAGTTATGCACACAATATATTTCACCTTTAATATGACTACCAGTGTAGCAAGTCTGTTTAATTCTTGCTGTTTTCCCGTTAGTATAACTCCAGTACTATAGTAAAGAAAAATAATGTTTGATATTTGTGTTTCCACATTATTTAACCTAAGTATATGGGAAGGTATTATCAATAGCTACCACAGCAAAGAAAAACTGAAAATACTGAAATGACACTGATATGGTGAATAATGAGTACTCCTTCTCCAAATGTTATTTATTTTTTAATATCTGCTAATAGCTGAAATAGAAGGTGCATGACAGTAGGAGAGGCAGACAGACAGACAGCAAGAACAATTTGGCAAAAGAACTTGGACGGGATTCATCAAATTAACCACATATTTCTACATCTGAATAATCCTTCCTAGAGCCAATGAAAAGAAACAAAAAAAGGCACCTTTAGGGTGAGATTCCTTTCGCACTAAAGTAGACATCTAGCTTAGGTCAGACCAGCAATGCCCTAGAATAACTTGTTTAGACCCTTCTTTGTAGACACCTACAGAGTAGACATGTAGAGCCAGACAGAAATTATATCCTCCCTTCTGTTTGTATGGAGTGACAACATCTTTATTTCATTCAATGTTTTTAAACATCTTTTTATCTGAAAAGGGGAAAAGCAGTCAGTTTCTCTCAGCACAGTCATTCACCCCCTGAAAAGCCAGAAAGAGCAGCTGCAGAGAAAAATCTTTGCTGGGACTGAGAATAGTCACAGAAAAGTCATAGAGTTGAATCATAGAATCATAGAACAGAAACATAGAATCATAGAATAGTTTGGAGTTGAAGGGACCTTCAAAGTTCACCTAGTCTGACCACCCTGCAATGAGCAGGGACATCTTCAACTAGATCTGGTTGCTCAGAGCCCCGTCCAGCCTGGCCTGGAATGTCTCCAGGGATGGGGCATCTACCGCCTCTCTGGGCAACCTGGGTCAGTGTTTCACCACCCTCACTGTAAGAAATTTCTTCCTCATGTCTAGCCTGAATCTCCCCTCCTTTAGTTTAAAACCATTACCCCTTGTTCTATCACAATGGGTCCCACTAAAAAAGTCTGTCCTCATCTTTCTTATGGGTCCCTTTTAAGTCCTAAAGGTCCATGGCCTTGTGAACTAGGAATGGATATCTCCTCTGTTTTGTAATGGCTGCAATAGTCCCTGTAATTCATTTCTCTTTAAGGAATGCACTATTTAGAGGTCAGGCTCCACAGCTAAGTCTGCTGGCCAGAGGGATTATACTATAGGTCACAGGCACAAAGTGGTATTGGTTATTCACGTTTACTAAGTGGAAGGCATTTGCCTGTTGCTAAAGAGGTGTCCGCTGTTTTTACTGATCACACAACAGTATTGGCAATGAGTGCACAAATCAATACACACACTATTCCTCCTTGTACAGCAAATTTTATTGCACTGCTGGTATTTTTGACCTCTGGGAGTGAACTCAATGCTTTTGGTGGGCCCATGGGGCAAGCATATTTGTAAAGTGCTGCACTAATTCACTGTGGGAACAACTTTCTGCTCTAACAGAACGTACTTTTGGTACAATCAAAGAGTCTTTGCTCCTAACATACACACATAAAAGAAAATAAATTGTTCCATCAATAGTGGAATTAATGAGTTTATTTTCCATTGGATTCTTTTCTGTGTGCCCCATACCTTTCTACTAGAATAATCTTCCATCCAGGTAACACTCTCACCATAATACCTTATCTGTCCCTTATACCATGACAGCTCTAGAGTACTCTCAGGTGCTCACTATGCCCAGCACCTTCACCAAGGTCTAATACTCTGTGAATTGTCTCACAACCTTTGCTGCAGAGTAGAGGAAGGGAGGAAGGGAGGAAGGGAGGAAGGGAGGAAGGGAGGAAGGGAGGAAGGGAGGAAGGGAGGAAGGAAGGAAGGAAGGAAGGAAGGAAGGAAGGAAGGAAGGAAGGAAGGAAGGAAGGAAGGAAGGAAGGAAGGAAGGAAGATATCCCCACCCTCTCTTGTTTTCACCTGCTTCAAATTCTATCAATCCCCTTCCTTTACAAAGGCAGCTGTTTCCAGTGTGACCAGGTAAAGGGCTTCATGCAACAGGAATGGTCCTGCCTAGGAGGTATTGCCAGGTACAGCAAAGCTTTTGGCCTCTAACAAGGCCATAGGAGGCCCAACAAGTAGGTCTGTAGCTTATGTTACCATTCGCTTCCAGATTAAGCCTATGCAGATGCTATTGACAATGGTACCCTGGCAGCCCACTGGCTTTTCACAAGCCTCATGGTTTATGGCAACAAATTGAGCTGTAAATTTTACCAGCAAGTCCTAAATAACTTTGCTGTAAGAAAGCTCCAACCACCCAAGAAAGACTGTTGAAAGCAGTGGAGAATACAGAAATAAATTAAGTGAAGCTATACATATATTTAATCATATATCTTTACCAACTAAAGACAAAGGCTGGAGCCCACACAGGTGAGTGCATATCTTTCCAATGGCCCAGATTGATACTGGATAAATCCCATGTACTGAAGTTTCTATCTTGCAATAATTCTTTAAAAGCAAGATAAAGAAAAGCACTCAACAAAGGAGGGATGACAACTGATGTATTTGAGCTGCAGACTCTGTGCTAGTAGACATCATAGAAGACTGTAAGACTGTTCAGTAATCTCTGATTAGTTTTACAGGAGAACTGATCTGATCAAAACAGTCAGGGAGAAATAGGTACTCTAAATGTTCTTGTGCCTCTGCTGCAGCATAGATTATATCAGCTGTAAAACATGTGCTACCGTAACTTGTATTATGTTAGCACATCCAAAATTTTAATTAATTTGAGGCTTAGACAGAAAGAAAGAAATTGTAATCTGAGTTTTTTTTTTTTTTTGGAAGGAGGAATACAAACAAGCAGTAGATATCTGTTGGTTATTGATGCAATGGTTCCAAATTTGCTGCTGAAGAGAATGAGAAGACATTAACAGAATGCCCTGAGACAAAGAAAGTTACATCACCTTTGAATCCATGTGGTGTTGATGTAAAACAGATGTGTGATCATCTAAGTGTGAGAGAAACAGTTCTGTGACTCCAAAAATAAAGGAAAAGAGGTAGTTCCAAGACTTTAGGTTTCCATTTAGAGGCTGGCCATGTGTGGTTCATTAGCACGGACTTCAACAGTTTGCTTCAATAGTGCAAAGAGCCACGTGTGCCTCTTTCCTAAGGGTTTTTCTGTGTTTGCTGGGTCTTGAACATCCTTCTAGACTGCCCATTCTTCATGTGGCCAAAATTCTCAGTGTTTCCAGGAGTAAATTGTTCCAAAGATGTGTCCAGCCCACTTCTATACTCCAGTAAGCTGCCAATAGATGCAGGTTTAAATACATTACTCACTGCAATCATTGCAGCAGCCACATGTTAGTGTTACTGCACTCATCTCTGGACCAAACAGCTGCAGCCATAAAAGCCTTTACTTTTCATTGTATTTGGTTGTCTGACATTTATTGGTTTTTGCTTTCCCCATTGTAGTATTAATATTACTCAAAATTGAATTTACTTTGAACTTTTTTTTTTTTTTTTTTTTTAGAATGAACACAGTAGAAATTCTTGTCCTGTTAGAAGTGTTGATACGCAGAATTGCTGACTATAAGGTCTTCTGCTCTCTTGAAGTTAATAGAGCTTCCACATCAAGAGAGCAGGGGTTCAGTTCTGCAAAGTCTTGGAAATGGCTCATTCCCAGTGCATTCTGAATTCGTCACAGGAATGTTTAAATCCTTCCCTGCTGAATAAGCCCTCATATCCAGTAATGTCACTGGATAGAGCACTGCTTTGCAGTCCACAGCAGGATTCACACTTTCAAGGTGATTAATTTAAATTTCCTCCAATAAGAGTTCAGGGACAATTGAACATTGAACATATGGACATTCCAACATTTTGGTCTTCTTTTGTTTTCCCCAATTAGGAGTTCTAAATACAAATAAGCATAAAAAAAATAAAAAATAAAGTGCTTACAAAGAAAAAATGATGAAAACTGAAAAAGCACACTGCTGCAATGGAAATACATCAGGTTAATGCCATTTTTGGATTTTTCACAGCAACAGCTGGACAGGTTTTAAAATAAAGAAATAGAAGGGTTTTTTTTAAATAGGATCTTAAGTATAAAATCATCACTTTGTTACCAGAGAATGGCAAATCCCACTAGCAAATGCCCAGCTTTATATTTCTTGAATGCTGGAATTACTGCAAAGCCTGAATTGGGTCAAACTGCTTTGAACCTGGCTGAAAAAATATCTAAGGATGGGATTGTTCAATTCTATCAATTCTTCATTTCCTATTACCAGAAATCCTGTTTGGAGGTTTCAATATATGAAAGGTAAAAAGATCACAAGTCAACACAGAAGCAGGTAAATATTGACAGATCCAAAGCACATACCAGTGTCCTACTGAGAGTTAAAACAACTGCCTCTGCTGCTCAGGGACTGAGTCAATCCTATGGATGGGAGGTGTCAGGGTAAAACTTTTTCCATTTTCTCATTTTTGCTGTATAAATGTGTTCCTTCTATTAGATTTCTTTATCCCTTTTAGCCTTTCTAAATGACAATTAAGTCTGCCTACCCTATCAATAGCAGGTAATTTATTTGTTTCTACAGCCGAGCCTGACCTTCATTGATTTTATTGGAGTAATTTGCTGGAAATGATTTTTTAATGTTAGATTTATTACAGAGGCACTTCATTGTCCGATAAATGAAGTAAATTGTATTTTAAAAGTAGCAAAATGAAAGAACCACTGAAATTTGAATGAGTTTTTTACAAGCGCATTAGCTCAAAAGGTCCCTTATGCATCTCCTGTATGGAGCCCAGTTTGCAAACAAGAAGTTTTATTCTGGACTTGTGTTTCCTAGTTTCCCAAAGCGTAAACCCGAACCACACAGGAACAGACCCGGGTGCTGTGAGCAGAGGTGCTGTAGGGTCTCTGCCTGTCCATGGAGGGGGACCCTGCCCGCCCTGCCCATGCCAACTTATACTGTGTGCACTCTCATGCAGTTCAATGGGGCTGGTACTCGGTACCAAGAAAGATGCTGAAAATATGCCTTTTAATTTGATGTATTTCGCCTTTTATTGTCTGTCTTCCTCGGTTTTCAAACCTCTCACTTGCTCTGTTTTAGTTGGCTGGTTGGGAGTAGGATTTGTGACTTGCTTACCTTTTAGATCTGCTTTCTGAAGTGGTTCAATTGCTCTGTGTAAAGACACTGCAAACTGTCCTGGAGAACAGTAAATCACAAATTACCACCTCTACCTTTCAGTGTAGGTAAAAGTCATATTCTTAACTGAGTATGACAGAGACATACATTTCCATTGTGTTTAGATAAGAACAGAAAGATTTGCTATATTGTGTGCAATCCATCTTAAGTGTTTTTGTGCACACAAAATCATGCCACGCTATGCTATACCTTGCAAAGTTCATTTTCAAGAGCTTCCTCTGAGGCACTGCTTCTCTGTGCTGTCTCAGTGAAGGGATCTGCCTTCAAGATGTGATTGCTGCCCTGCAAGATAGATAATGACGCTGAGCAGTATCTGCATGTCCTGCACTCCTGCATATCACGTCCCTCCCACTTCCACTGTTGCGTCGTGGAACTAATATATGACATTTGCTGCCACCGCATTGTTCGTGCCACTTGAGTGAAATGAGTGTACATGTAGCCTTTGTGTGCCTTGCCTGCTTAAATTGCAAGCTCTTCAGCACTTGGATTATCTGCTACTCTGCATCTGTGCAGTGCTTTGAACACTAGACACACAAAACAAAGGGACACTGTTTACCTTTTTGTGTTTGCACTACCATAATATATAGTTAATAACAATAACAACAGCAATAATAACAATTAGAATGACATAGTAAGAACAACTGCAATTATAATGGCTTGCATGAACAGGAAAGGCTTCTCTGATAACTTTATACATTTTTGTTTGTTTGTCTGTAAGTTAAGTTTACATTTTCCAGGGCAGATGGCAAAAGTTAGAAGTGTAAAAGCTGTATTTAGACACCTAAATAAAAATATCACAACTGTCATCATTCATGTTGTTAGGAAAATCTACTGTTAAGATGCCATTCAGTCAGACAGGGTCCTGAGTGTTCTAGTTGCTAATTTTTACGCAATTGCCAAAGATACCACTAACAGTTGAAGTATTTTCGGTAGGTGTCTCTGAGACCCTTACGTGGTACTTCAAAAGAGGGATTCCTCCACATACCCTGCTACACCTTCCTTGTTCACTCATCTCTCAAGCTGGCATAATTCCCCTCAAAGAGGAAACTGATCCCCGAGTGTTTTACAGAAAGAAATTGAATCTGAATGGGTTGCACCTGAGGGAAACGCCAGTGCTAGTGAGAGCTGGTGTTTCTCTGTGCTTCTACAAAGGATTGTATGAAAAATTAAATCTCGGGTTTCTTTTGAGAGTAAGGGATTCAAGTCTCTGCTGCTCTCTATCTGAACAAGGACTGTGAAACAGCATCCCAACTGGATGCATTAACCACTGGAGTCACAAATATGTTTCTCATCTAGGAAAGGAAAATCAGTTGGGGTTTTTTGGCTGTATTGATGCTCTGGACATGCGTGCCTCTGATCTGTCAGTTTAAACGACTGATCTCCACATGCTCCTTTGCACTTCTCCCCAGGTTAGTTTGGACATCTTTCTGGTTGTTTCTCTTCTGAGGTTCCTTGCTGTGAGTACCTAACTGCCCATGTATTCCCTACCTGGCTGCCTGATCCTTAAAACCCAACTTATTTCCTACAGCCTGGTCCTGCTGATCTATTGATATATCTGGAAGCAATGTGTGCTCAGTACTTTTGAAAATAAAGTAACTGTAATGTTGAATCTGACTTTAGCCTAACTTTTGGTGTCTATATGAATATTTTTAGGTTTTGTGAGTATTCATAGCCAATTCATACTAAAAAAAAAAAAAAAAGTGAGGAGTAATTGTTTAATAGGCAGTCCATGTTGCTATTTGAACAATATTTGAAGAAACTTCCACAAAACATATTTTGGTGTCTCACTTTATTTCATATTATACTATGCATTTTCTGAAGATGGGACTGAGTGAAGCAAAACTTAAAAATATAAAATCATGAAAAGATTTGAACACAAAACCTAGAGTGCTTTCCTTTTAAATTTCCTTGCTTGTTTCCTGCCTCTGTTCCTGCCACCATTACTGAAATAAGGAATCCATCAACATATTTTTATGGATGATTAAGAAAGGCTGACCTTTCCTTTGCAGGTACAAATAGGTAGTTCTTCAGAGGCTGTAAATGAATGACAAGATAATTCTATCCATTTAATATTGAAGTGATGTTGATGGTATCATTCTTCTCATGTTTGAAACGGGAAAGTATCAAAACCTTTCTCCCTCACTCTGTTCTGCTTTATGTGATGGATTTTCTCTCTGACTAATCGCTGTCACATTAACCTGCACTATTTCATCCTTCGGAGCTGTCAAGATAATGACGATAATCGAAGTGGCTCATTGTAGGTAAAGGAAATTATATGAGCAAAGTAATATCATAAAACAGTGTTTAAATATTTTAATTTCATTTGTCAGGGCTGCCCCAACACTTCATTACACATATAACCATCTCTCATCAGTGGAATTAGTGCATTATTCATTACTGTTAATTATTTTCACATAATGGCTGCCCTGATATATTTAACCTCCACATTATATCTCAGATAATGGGCCTGTAAAATTGAATTGTGTGAAGAGCAGAGTTCTAAAGCTCATTTGCAGAACATCAAAGAACAAAGAAGAGGAAAAGAATTCTAAATGGGACATTTCGCCCAGCTGGGGCCAAACATTTGTTTCTGTCTGATTTGCATACAGAAAATAGGTGGTTCAGAAGTGGTTTAACATTGTGCATGCTGTCTGCTCCTATTACATAGCCAATTAGAATTTGTTAATGTCCTGAGTGTTCGAGACAATGTGCCAAGCAATCTATCGTCTGAATGGCAGTGAGCTGGAAAGTTAAAAACAGAAGTAGATCTTTCTGAAGGACAGACCACAAAATCATATGGGATATTAAGGTGTCACCTACAGTTAATACTTCTTTTGATGGACATGGGTATTGTAGAAAGAAAATAACAAAAACTGCTGCTCACGACTGAGAGGATCCAAGTCCTGGAAATTCCAACAGTTCTCTATTAATTACTTGGTTTTCACTGGGCCAAATTTCCTGAAGCTGTCTGTCATGTAGGATGTGGAAATGGATGACGAAGAGAAGTCAGCACCCTGAACAAGGTATCTGCAGTGAGTGTGGCAAACTGTGTCAGCAGACCTGGTGGACTCAATCCCACACAGCATGTAAGCTATGGATACCATCACCTGGATATCTCCAGTGGTGCTTTGTCATGCTGGGGTTGATGTGTCTGCATTGTTGTTTCAGAGGATGGGAAATATGACACCCCTTTTTTTTCTGCTTTGCCAGGTGTTCTGAAAATACACCCCGATCTAAAAAAAAAAAGTCAGTACAGGTACGGGACTTTAGCATAATTTAGCTTTTGAGGAACCAGCTGAATTACTAGAAATAATATCAGCTCAAAGTAGCAGTTTAAAGTCCACTGTATGTCCACCCTAACAGCATGGATTTAACTGAATAGCCATATTTTTCCCCATTGAGGGGCTTATCCATTATTTATAGATTTCAATGGACCTGAAAAGGCATTGAAATCAAACACTTTATGGAAAGAACATTTATCAACAGTTCAACATGTTATAAAGACTAAGGTCAGTTCAGCACAAAACAGACTTTTCTAAATGGATTATGTGAATTTTCTTCAAACTTTAGTGTCAGAGTGTTTGTGAATTCTCTAAGTTCTCACCTAGCCACATGAAACATTTTTTGCTTTCATCAAAAAATTCAGGAGAATTGCTCTTCTGAAATTCACATGTAAAATATACCTTTGTTCTGTTTCACACCTATAGAAAATTTTACAGTTGTTTTGTTTTGTTTTTAATGCTTCAGACCTCTCTCTCAGCTGTTACAGAATAACTTACAGCTGATGGTGGGACTATGATCTCAGAGGTGACTCAGCCAATCAGAAGTCAGAAAATGTTTAATGACTAACAACACAATTCACTCGAGGTCATTAACATACTTTAGTCTTATTGGCTAAAAAGTCATATTTCACAGGAATGATAAATGTCTTTTTGCTAAGTGGCAGTAGGTTTTTGGCCATATCATTAAATATTTATACAGCATATACATAAATCTTGCTCCACTTGGCATCATCTGGGATTCATTTGGAAGAGACCCATTTATTTCACTTTGTAATGTTTTAAGTTTGTTGCAGGCTTCAGCCTCAGCCTCCAAACTCTAGATATAGAGTAGTTAGATATGAAAGGAAACCCAGATTTGCATGGACCTGGCTTAGAGAGACAAATCTTCTCTCCTTAATCTGTTCATTCTCAGAGTATATTTTTTATGGAGTCATATACAGTAATTTATTCATCATGGAAGCTATGTGAACAAAACGTACTGATGGTCTCTGCTTTCTAAACTATTTTTATTTCGTAAGATATTTTCAGGGTACCATGAAATACGGATAAAAAGAGAGACTAGAGGGACTCCTAAATGAGCTAAGTAATTTCTCTATATCTAAACACGTTATATGGACTTTGGTCAAAGACATGAGAGATATTCAGTCTTCTCACAGACATTTATTTGGGTACTCCCAAAAAGGAATAAACTGATAGAAGTGGTCTATCTTTCCACTCCTGCCTGATCAGAATTTTTTTCTCTTTGTTTTTGCATTGCAGAGTCAGCAGGTAAAATGCATAACCAGCACTGAGAGAAGGTAAAGATCATCCTCAAATATTAATACGTCCAAGGAAGGGAATGACAGAGTCAGGCTCCCTCCAGATGTTTCTTTCTTCTATATCCCTATTTGCCCAGGACCTCAGCTTCCATGGGAAGAGTTTTTAGCAGATCCCACAAGTGGCCTGCCCTCTCCTCCAGCTGCTCATCTCACCACACCTCACCAAGATCTGGTCTGCAGCTTTGAACCTTTCCCTTGGGGAGTGCTGTCATCGCATGCCAACTGTGCAAAAGAGAGGCAGCATGCTCAGTATTATGAGAAGAAAAAATCTAGAATGAACTACTCTATTTGCAGAGGAGGACAGGAGTTTGCATACAATCTGGATGCAAAGTGCAGAACTGTATATATAATGAGACAAAAAACCAAAAAGGAGTGTCCGTTGAACACTTTCCACAAACACCTCTCCCAGTCTATTCAGTGTAACAGGAATAGAGCCACCTTGCTTAGGTGTTCTGAATTCCCAGGCTGTGTGTGACCTAAGTTGGATGTTTCCAGTAGGCAGTGTGTGTCCCGTCACAAAACCAAGGTTTGTGAAATTGTTACAGACTCATGTCTGTTTATGGTTAATCACAAGGACAGTTATTATGACCAGATTTATTTCCCAGAAAGCAACAAACTTCAAATATGACAGAGAAGTGAGATGTTTCTTCAACTAGGTTTCAGCAGAAGACCATTCTTATTATAGACCTTTCAAAACTAGGTAGAAAGGAACCTATCACTCCCATCTCTTCTAAACAAAGAAATTATTTTGGCTTCAGAAAAGGAAAATGGCAGAGAATTTTGTATCAGATGCCTTGAAAACATATAGAAAAAATGCATCTTCAGGGGTTGCTTGTGCTTTGCAACCTGAAAAGTCTCTGAGGTTTAAAGCCAGTAGTGAACTTGCAAACTCTAAATGTCATCTAGAATTCAAAAAATTCTTTTAACTATCATTTAAAAGGCCTGATAGAAACACTTTAAAAATTATTATTTTTATTTTTCTCCAAAGACAGCCTTAGCAATTCTATTATCTTCCCACATTTGTATTGTAAATTTAGGTAAGGGACAACATGCCTCACTGAAGGATGTTAATTCAGATTGCATATAGTTCTCAGATCATCTTAAACTACAAGATTTGTATAATCCAAGAAAAGGAGTGTATGGTTCACTCGTTAGGCACATATACATTCTTCCTATTACATGCACATCCTACTAACTGCCCAGACAAAAGATGTCCTAAGGCTACCTCTTCAGACAGTGAGGCACTTGCTGACAGCTCTGGGCTCTAAGACAAATTAAAATGAGCCAATTTTTCAGTCTGTAGATCTAATAAAGCTTCTGGCTTTCAGTTCTGTCAATGACTATGAATAAAATTCCCTGACAAGAGAGAAGACAAGATGTTTAGTTTTCTGATGAGGGTGATTTTAAGGTGAAGAACCGTTCTGCAATTCCTATTTCAGTTCTCATCAGTGAGAATCTCCTGTCATTAAAATGTAGGAACAAATAGTTTTTGAGTCCTACTTCTCCATTCTGACTGCCCAACTCCCTTTTCACTCTATGGACTGAGTGCTACACACAGGGCAATACCTCAGTCTCTTGGAATTTAGTATGGTGATGTCAGTGTGTAGCTGTATTGATCACATACAAAATTCATACATATTCTTTTACAAAGTCTGTAAAAGTGTTCTCCCAGTGATGCACATCCTTCGTGGCCTCAGCAACTCAGATATCCATTTTTGAGTACTTCCTAGGTTTAGAAGCTGTAGGATGCCAATTCAACAAACCAAAGAATCCTGTAAGTAGCAGGGACAGAACTATACTTTGAGTTTGGAAAATTAATTAACAAAAAGGTTATATTTATCTTTTGGTGCCAGAAATGTTTATTCTATTGTTTTATATTACTGAAAACTTGTATATAACTTGCAGCAGAACTTTTTTTCACACCCTGAAAAGCACAGAAACTAAATCTAAACTTTGCACAACAGAAAGAATCACACAGATACAGAATCACATAGAGTGGTTGGGGTTGGAAGGGACCTCTGGAGATCATCTAGTCCAACCCACCTGCTAAAGCAGGGTCACCAGAAACATTGCATAGGATCGTGTCCAGGTGGGTTTTGAATGTCTCTAAAGAAGGAGACTCCACAACCTCTCTGGGCAGCCTGTTCCAATGCTCAGCACCCTCAGAGTAAAGAAGTTTCTCCTTATATTCAGATGGACCCTCCTGTGCTTCAGTCTGTGCCCGTTGCCCCCCATCCTATTGTTGGGCACCACTGGGAAGAGTCTGGTCCCATCCTCCTGACACCCACCCTTGAGATTTTTATAAACATTGATAAGATCCCCTCTCAGCCTTCTCTTCTTCAGGCTGAACAGACCCAGCTCTCTCAGTCTCTCCTCACGAGAAAGATGCTCCAGACCCCTAATGATCTTTGTAGCTCTCCGCTGGACTCCCTCCAGTAATTCCTTGTCCTTTTTAAACTGGGAATCCCAGAACTGGACATGGAACTCCAGATGTGGCCTCACCAGGGCAGAGTAGAGGAGGAGGATAACCTCCCTTGACCTGCTTGTCACACTCTTCTTAATGCACCCCAGGATACCATTTGCCTTCTTGGCCACAAGAGCACATTGTTGACTCTTGGTCAACCTGTTGTCAACCAGGACTCCCAGGTCCTTCTCTGCAGTGCTGCTTTCCAGCAGGTCCACCCCTAACCTGTACTGGTGCCTGAGGTTGTTCCTCCCCAGGAGAAGGACCCTACACTTGCCCTTCTTGAGTTTCATTAGGTTCTTCTCTGCCCAGTCCTCCAGCCTGTCCAGATCTCGCTGGATGACAGCACAGCCTTCTGGTGTGTCAGGCCTTCATCCCAGTTTGGTACAATCAATAAACTTGCTGAGGGTGCACTCAGTCTCTTCATCCAGGTCATTGATACACAGGTTGAATAAGACTTGACCCAGTAGTGACCCCTGGGGAATCGCATTAACTCCAGGTCCCCAACCAGACCCTGCATCATTGATCACAACCCTCTGAGCTCTGGCATCCAGCCAGTTCTCAATCCATTTCACTGTCCACTCATCCAGCCCACACTTCCCGAGCTTACCTATGAGGATGTTGTGAAATACAGTGTCAAAAGCCTTGCTGAAGTCAAGGTAGACAACATCCACTGCTCTTCCCTCGTCTACCCAGTCAGTCATACCATCATAGAACGCTATCAGGTTGGTCAAACATTATTTCCCTTTGGTGGAAGGCCACCCATCCTCTGGCAGACGGAAGATATTATTTTAGTTTGGATCGCCGCTGTGCTTATGGAGCAAATTTTCCAGTCATTTCTACATAGCATGCTTTAGTTCGCATTGCAGAAAATTCTCAGAATATTTTTTGCTAAAGAGAGAGATCAGAAGCCAATCTGCACTGTAGATCTGTACCACGAAGATTTAGGCTTGCATGCAGACCAAGTGGGAGGCCTCAGGCAAAACAAAGTTAGATAATTATGGTGGAAATAGAAGAGAGTTATTTATGATGTAAGGTAAAAGACAAGAAGGTTCACCATTCTTTTGTAACTAACTGAAAAAAAAATGGTTTATGGTAACTTAGTGTTTCCTTACCTTCACTAGCTATAGCTTTATATACTGTACAGCTATTTTCATTTCTGCAAGCTCTTTCTTCGTAGCATCTCTTCTGACTTTCCACTAGCTTCTGCAGTAAAGGGTAAAAGTCTGACCATTAGATTTTCCTTTTGCTCACTCATCCAATAACAAACTGATGTGTACTTCTAAGTACCCATGAAACACTTATTACTTATCTCTTTCTTGCTATACAGCTATTTTTCAGTAGTTAAAAATGTTTGTGGTTGCAATACAGTGATTCTTTATTTTTTTTTTTACAGATAACAGTTTGGATTAAAAAGATTTTGTGAAAATTACTGAGGAAAACCAAACCAAGAAGATATTTTAAAAAATATATCTATTTTTTTACAAGCTAGTTTTCAAGAGGACAATTCATAAGACCTGTTTTAAATATCCCCAGAAGACATCCCATGTAATCCTAAGAAAGATATCAGAGGGCTTTTGGAAGAGAGAGGGTGATGATTTAAAAACTATTATTTGCCCTTCCTTCAGACATTTGAAAGTGAAAATCTCTCTGTGTCAGCATGTATTAACACTTCTGATGTGCAACACTGATATGTGCCTTGCCTCAAGATGCAGTGCTGGTACTGAGGATAATGTATGACTTCTCAAAGTCATATCACTATGCACACGCAGAAAACAGTCATGCACCGCCAACCCTCTTTTCCTAGAGTGGGTTCTATGAAAGAAAACCTTAAAGGTACTGGGGACAGAAAATCAGATTAAGTCTCCCCAGAAAATGAAACCTGTGTTTTGGGAAGATCAAATCCCACGTCTCCATTGCATCTTTCACCACTTACGTGTGTGTGTGTAGTATACATATGATATACGTATATATTTAAAATATATTTATATTTTTATATATGGGGTGTGTGCATGTACAGTAAAAGTCATGATGGAGAGGTAGGATTTATTCTTTCTTCCCAAATAAACAGAGATACAGATATATAGTAAAATAACATAATTCTAAAATGTACACTGGCTGGAAAGAAGAGGGGAAGGAAGAAAGACTATATCTTTTGTTACATATACGCTCTATAATACTGGGAGGTCCTCAGATTTGAGGGATAGAGGTTGTATAAGAAATGACAACAATAAATAAATTATAGGTCCACATAAAATGATGGGAATTTCGAATACATTGTTAAAGTAGTTTGAACAATTTCAGTGAGTTGTTCTACATTCAGGCACTGGAGCCATCTGTCAGTTGAATGACAGCTCTTCTGCTAAACATAAACTATATTGTTAGTGCAAACGTATGTTCTAACAGTGAAAGTAAATGTCTTCCACAGAAATAGATTGTATTCCCTATCAACTCATATAATTCATGGCCCTATTAACACTGCAGAGCAAAAATAGCTACCACTGTTTCATACTTACATGGCAGTAGTCCTAATTTATGTAATTGCTTAACATCACTTGGGCCTTTCTGAAAAAAGTAAATGATGTCATAATTAAGATAATAATATCTTCAAATTCACAACTTACTGAAACTTTTACTCCTTGCTGAAAAAAAAAATTACGCATGAGCCTGTCTTGAAAACAAAGTATGGAGATAATCCATAATTTAAAATATAGTTTATGATATAAAATATCATATACTTTACTGTCTTATTCTATTCATTAATCCATTTAACTTTTTCACTTGCCTTTAGTAGTACCAATAACAGTTCAATATACTTAGTCAGTTCTTGAGTTCCAGGTTCTTATAGATCTTCGTAATTATTAATAAATTATTTGTGGTAAAATTAATTTGATAAAGTATGTTTGATCATTGCTTTTCTACACAAGTGGTTTCAAAACAGTTTGTAATTTTACAAAAGTGTTTACCTCTAGTAATGAATCTTTAAAAGTTCATTGAAAACAATTGTAATTTCATCAGTATTCCAGAAACCATATTCCTCTATGATTTTGTCATTATTTATTTATTCATACTGCTGTGTGATCAGTCACTTTGATAACACATTGTTGTTTTCTCAGGTGAAAGACTATTACTCTGACAAGAAACAAGAGCAAAGAGTGGTAAGTATAGTTCTTCTAAAGGGAGAAGGAATTTGTAACACAGAGGAAGGCTGGCAAGGTTGCAGATGTTTTTGGATATTTAAAACAGATATCTTAATTTTTCAGATCTTTCTTCACTACTGGCAAAATAATCCACCGTGACTTGGTATCTGATTTTTTCCTTCTTATTGCCATTTGGTAGGTTTCCAGAGTTTCATTGATAGCAATTATTAGAACCCCCTTCTATTTGAAACCAGATGTCCATCATAACCTTGTCCAAAGCCTGTTTGATGAATGTAAGGAAAATGGTAAAATGGTCCTAGAGCCCAGCACGGTGCAATTTTAACAAGAAGTTACCTGCATGTCAGTGACCGAGCGACTGATGCTGGGTACTTGCTGAAGTTCAGGGATCTCTGTATGCAATATTGAACGGTGAGCTACTATTTGTTACCTACCTGACGTCAATCCCAATGCTTCCCAAGCTGCTTTAGAGTTTAATATGCTGTACATTAAGGTTCAGATTCCCAAGGTAAAATGAGGTACTGTCTTTCCTTTTCAAGTGTCTAAATCTGATATGGGAAAACACTGTCAACAGTGACACTCAGGGCTGATCCTTAAAGCACAGAAAAGTGACATTTCTGTAGCCAGATGTTTACATCTGCCTAAGTCTTGACACTGTTATGCTTTATTGATCCCCTTCTTCCAGCCTCTTATTTAGACCCTTCTGGGACTCATAAAACAAGAGCTTGTTTTCATGATGTGCAGGAATAGCCAGCTAAGCCTCTGCCATCTTCACATACACATACAGGAGGAGGAGTTTTTTCTACCTTTTCCACTTGTAGCTTCTCTGTTGGGATAGTCTTGTAGGATGTGAGCTGTCCTGTAGCAGAGGATGCTGTTGTGTCAGAAAGCAGGTGAAGACGTATGTATAGATGAGTGTTTAGGAAACTTGGGCAGACGACAGTAATGGTTTCCTCTCTCTATGAAGCAATGTTTGTTTTATACAAAGTGAAACAGCTTAACAAGAAGACCGAGAGCTTCCAGACTCGGAATAACTGTTGTTTGCTGATGAAGGTATTCTTCATGCAGGTAGGAGGCATGGATTATTGTCCATTACTTGGGCAGAAATGAGGGGAACTTAATTCAGTGCTGCTAATGCTTAAATCAGTCAGGAACAGGTCCCAAAGGCTACTAAGGCATTCAAGTATCTGAGTCAAAGATAATACCTACAAGAAGAGAAGAGACACCACCAAGGACTAAGACTTTCTGTTTTTCTAATAGCTGAGATTGAAATCATTACCTACAGAAGAAGCTGCTGGGTTAGAACTCGTGGATGAGTCTTCCTAAGTCCACTATTATGGAATTTAATGCTGACCTCGTTTTTAAATTTTTCCTCTTTTAAGAGACATCTTGTATTTGACGGTGTGGTTTGGACCCACCTTCATCTCCACCTTCAACTCATTGATATTTTTAATTGGTTAATTGGTTTAACTGTTTCTCCCGGTTTTCTGTTCTAGTTCATCTCCGCTTGCTTTATCCCCCACAAAGCTGGGCTGTAAACTTGCTTAGCCTTACACCTTATTTTCTCCAGTACCAGGCTGGTTTACAGCAGGTAAACCAACACTAAGGAAGGGAAGCATGGGAAAATCCAGTTTGTTATTTATTTATAAACTTGACATGGCACATCATGCAAAATTAAAATATTCATCCTGTTCTTGCCCCAGTTATTTTAAGAACAGTCTCTTCAGAGCTTTAACAGCCCTCTGCCATAGATGGCACAAATGTGTGCATTTTCCACCTGCTGAAATAAGTTCATTTTTGGATGTGGCCTTCATTTTACTCATCAGCTCGTTCTAATAGAGAGAGAGTCACCACCCCTAGCTGGTTGAGTTTTTGAGGAGGCACTGTGTGCAGTCCTGTTTCACACCTGAAGTAGGGCTGTAGCAGACATGGGAAGTCCAGGTCAGGGTTGAGGCAGAACTGAAGACTCTAAGACACGGTCTCGTGTTTCACTGCACAATCATCCTCCAACCTTACATTTACTATGGTTAAGTCTAGGGCAGCCCCTGGTTCAGGCAATGGGAGGCATTACCTCCAGAGGAAGCAAAAAGTAAAGTAAGGATGGAACTACTGGAAGAATATTTGATTCTAGCAGACAGTGGTTTCCCATTTTATAATTACAGGTATAAAAAGTGCTAACTTAGCAAATTGCCGTAATTTAGCTTCTACTAAATTGACCTTCCTTTTGGACTTTGCCAGAAGGCTTGATTCATTAAAGCTCATTGAGTTATTAGAGATATTTGGTTGAAAATTATGTAGGAGTACAAAGTATTAATTGTAGGCTGGATTGTAACTTCAAAAGTGAACCCTAGTAACTCAGAAGAGATGAAGTTGACTCAGATTTCAGTCCAACTCTGCTGTTCTATAAGTGTGCATGTCAAACTTCTGTGCTGGAGGGACTAGAAATATCTTGTAAGAATTTTTCCTGTTCAAATCTGAGGATATTTTTGGTGTCTAAATCATTTTCTCTTCATACTTAAAGTAAGTTTTGACTTCAGTAGTTTACCATGAACTGAGCAGAATGCCTTGTACAGTCTTAAATCATTAGACTCAAAGATTGCTATACAAGAACAGTCCCTTTTAAGCTTTCATAAACATTTACTGTGGCATCTCATTTAAAAAAATATCTAAGCATTCTATTATATTACTTGCATGTGGTTCAGTGTTTTTATTAAATTAAATGTGTCATCTTGTGCTGCTGCCACCTCAGAGACACAGGAGACAGTGCTCTGGAATTGTCAAGGGACATGAGAATGTGGCCATTATATTTTATACAGGATGCTAAATGATTAATATTTGTAAATTAATGCATTTAAATTATATGTGCATGAGACACTCCAAGCGTTGCAAACATATCCAAGAGATGCATTTGAAAAAAAAAAATGCACCTGACAATTTCCTTTTTCCTATTGGAGTCTATTTGGACCGGTCAAGTGAAAAAGAAAGAATGGCATGTAGGAATTACAATACACAAGATAGAGTGTATTTCTGGGCAATTATAACATGCCTAGGAAGGTGTTGCAAGGCATAAGGCTGAAAGGCCAAATAACTTTACCCACATGAGAAATGCAATAATTCCCTAGAAATGCAACGCCTGGAGTATATTATTATTGTTATGGAATAGAATTCATGAATAGAAAGAAGGAAAACGGTGAGAAGAGGGACAGGCCTATCCGTGCATGTACCAGCTAGTATAAAGTGGGTATGACATCAGTCGCAGCCAATCAAACAGGCTCCGTAATGTCCAAAGTACTACAGACATTTCATAATTAAGTAATGAGACATGACAGGGCATGAATTGTGTTGTATTAATTTTTGCCGAGTGTGTTGTTGTAAGGCAAGAGAATGAAGTCTGGGTGCCATTGGTCCAGCCAACTGTGAATTAATCCTTTCTCATTGTCACAATGGAACCTCTTATTGTGGTTTTATAAAATGTTAATTTTTAAAATATTTATATAGTTAATTAAGTGATGAGCTTCTAAGCCATGACAGCAATCAGCACAATTCTTTCCATAATTCTGAGCAGTGAATTGTGCTACCCGCTACTCCCTACTCAGATCCTCCACAGACAGTCAAACCAGCTGTTTTCTATTGTCCGTTAGCTAATGCATTCTAATATCCTGCCTCCTAATGCCTGCTCTCATATCTGCATTCATTTGCATATAAGAAGCATCTAGATATGCCAGTAATGGTTAGCAAAGTCCTTTGAGCATATAAAGTGCTGTGGAAGTGCTAAATATGGCTTTTGTTTACTATCTAAAGAAAGCATTAATGTAGTGGGGGGTATTGTGCATGTCCCTTGTCAGTCAGGACTTTGTAATGCTCACTGTGGTTTGGAGCAGTGTTTTTTCATGCTAAAAATAAAGCTTTTGGGTTTTGTGCCTTTGCAAAATTAGGGCATCCATTTTTCTTTGTTAGTGACTCCCAGTCAGACCCCACTTACTTCATATATCAGTTTTCTATGCTGTCCTGTATGGCACTTGACACTGCTCTTCAATTTAGTATGGACCATTTTCTTTGGTGATCTGAGACTGGCTCAGGGACCTAGTGCTGGTGCATCTCCAGTAAAGGTTTTGCCTTTGATTTCAACAGGAGCCAATTCACACTTAGTAAGTTCATGGAATCTACATTCCTGAACGGGCTGCAGAATATTTATCACCAGAGGCATCCTGAAACGTACAATGTGCTTGTTCGCTGTACAAAATCATGAAGGGAGATGCTCAGGCAAGCAAGGAAATCCACCTGGGCATTTGTCTGTGTTTGCTGTTCTGCTGTTATAGCTAGAAATGCTCATTAGCGTAGCAACGTCCCTGGAGGGCTGCCAAAGGGGCAGAGGTGACTCTGTGACATTCATGCATGGGGCAGAATGTCGCTGTGACCTACCAAATGTCCCAGCCATAGACCGTCATGGCCAGACATTACTGACAGTGAGAAAACCTGAATTTTCACTTCTGCAAAGAAGTTGCAGAGATGAGTGCCAAGATGGTTGTTTTGTAGATCCATACGAAGACAAAAATGCTTAGACAATGTCACTGGAACAGGTGTGAAAATCCTGCACTGGCTGGCGGATATAGATGACACATTTTTCTGACCTCAATACTAGCTACTTAATTTCATGAGCAAAGACATGAAAAAGTTTCTTTGGTGAAAATTAAGCAAACATACACTATTTCAAAATGTTAATAGTAATCACATTTCTACATGTCATTCATTCCCAAGCCCTTCATACACTTAACTTGTCTCTGATAGTCATTTCAAGAGAGAGCAATTACTTGATATTGTGAAGTAACCCAAACATGTAATTGAAACTGGAAACAACAAAACTTATTGTCCATATTTGAAACTGCAAGTGTAATTACAGGTAGAAAAACTATAATTACCTGGATTGGAATTTGTATTCATTGTTGACATCATCATAGGATTTGAGCCAGGTCATTTATCAACGATGGTCCTGTAAGAAGAAGAAGAGATATCTTTCTTATTATTGTACACTGTAATCACACACCTGATGTTCAGTACTTGCCTCCTAACATTTTATAAAAGCTAGATTTATTTGTATCTTAAAAGAAAAACGTTTTCTTTTTCACCTAGACACCTTATAACTTTGTTTCCAAAATAAAAAAAAAATATTCTAATTCAGAAATGCCTCGTTCTCAATGGTGTTGAGAGCTGTCCTTGCAGTAAGGAACACAGCAGTGGTCAACTACATGCTCAGCAGTATGTCATGTTGAAAATCATATATTACAGTGTGGCAGTTGCACTTTCCCCCCACACACGCCCTGAGATCCGGTGTGGCAGCTGCGCACCCCCCTCTCAGAACTGGGCCTTCAATGGGCAGTTAATGGCTCTTTGTGGAGGCCCAGAGCCGATGGGCAGGGCCGTCAGCAGAGGAGGGGCCGAGCCTGCCCACAGCCCAGAGAAGTTGAGAAGCTTCTCGAATACCCACAGNCCTCACCTCTGTGGGTGGTGAGTGATGAATTACTGAATATATACTTTAATAATTCCTTGCCTGAGATAGGCAAGGTGTAAGTTCCTTGCCAGGCAGTCAGGAGTAAGTCCTGGCCACAATAGGTTACCGTTTCTCCCTTGTGGGTAAACAGCCAGAGAGGGCTCCGGTTTTATTTTCTTGTGAGTGTGTGTATTTACACTGTGGATCTCCATTATTTTTATTTAGCTTTATCCCAAATAACCTCCTAACCTGAAACTCGAACCTATATCTCATGTTATTGGAGTGCTAGTTAATTGTATAAACCCCGTTTTTAATCAGTTTATCGGCAGTACTTTTCTGGCCAGAATAAAGTTAGTTTTGGACCTTGTTGTCCACCAAAACTTATTTTCAGGTGCCTCTGTGATATACAGTGTATATAAAGTTTCGTAAAGGTCCATGTACAACCCAAAAGAGATATATACAATGTTATTAAAATAAGACGATATATTAAACTAAATATTTGAATAGCTCTTCTCAGCCAGGCATGTTGCAGGACTTGCCTTCATCCAGTCACTTTGCAAGGGCATGATACAGTTTTGCCTGGAAGCAGGCAGTCGTGAATCAAGGCAATGTGGGAATTTTCAGTAAAAGGAAGCAAAATATTGCTTCTCAGTATCAGGGCAGCTCAGACCCTCTCAGCATCTGGATGGTACCTGTGCGTCTGCTTCTCTGCTGTGTTTTTTTAGTATACCCTTTCCAGTTAAGACTTGAGTACATGGCCAATGTAAGGTCATTCTGGTCCAAACCTTTTAACTTCCATCATTTACCCTTCTGGGCAAATGAAGTCAGGCTAGTGCCTTGGAATCTGGAACAGCGGACGCAATTTATATTTTAACTGCAAATTACTTTCTGTGTGACATAGAAATACTCTTTAGCAATAAACATGGAGTAAAGTATTTAAACAAATAAATTCAAATAAATAGAAATAAGAAATTTGTAAATATGCATGAGCCCACAAGTAGTTCCAAACTAATATGTATTTACTACATATACTTTGTCTTACTCCATGTGCTTCTCAAGCTTTCATAGTTCCCTTACTTTGGTTTTCAGCAGGTTTTCTGGCAAGGTGTAAATGACTTTTAAGGAAAGAACACTACTTTTTGTTAGTTTTTTTGTTTGCTTGTGTTTGCTTTTGGTTTTTAATGGTAGATTTGCACTAAGCTGATTGGTTATCAAGGTGCCAAAAACAGTATCTGATTTGGCTTACCATCAGGTGCTTGATAAATGATTTTATTTTTTCCCCTGAAAACACAGCCTTAGGAACATTTTTTTCTGTTCAAAATCTTGTTTATCGGAACAAAAAGTAAATGTTTTTCTGTCCTTAGTGATTCTTGCTTTCCAAAGTTCACAGCACGAGTCCATTGTCCATGTGTGGAAATTTAGTGCCATTTAAAACATCCTTGGTTTTAGCTTTATCTCCTAGAAAGTGATTTAAAAGCCTAAGCATAGGTGTCCAATACCATTTAGACGCTTTAGGATATCCTGCCTGGCATCCAGTTGCTGCTCCAGAGGGGCTCCGGTCTCCCACAGATCTTGTGTTGTCTCTGCCAGTCTCATGTGGACGCTGTGAATATCCCAGGATATTTAAAATTGTGCTAAATGACTATGCTTACACACCTACACTGCTCCCATTCATGCTCCCTGCTCACAGCAAGCTTTGCTGGAGCGACCAGCGTAGGTTTATGTTCATGTTTTTGTACTTCTAAATGCCCCGTGTAAGGGCAATCTGTGACTATTCAGGAGCATTTGACAGCCCGTTGTCTTGCCATGAATATTTACATCATTCTACCTATCGTACAATAAAGTATAAAGCCTCATATTCTCATTTCTTAAACAATCAAAACATACTTGTAGATTAATTTTAATGTAGATATTTTTTCCATTTGAATACATCGTGATTAAAAGTTCATGACCTTGATTATATTATGCAATTTGAGAAATCGCCAACAGTGTCCTGGTGATTAAATATTCCACTTTGTAATTATTTTGTAACTTTTGTTCTGCTCTTTGCTCACTCTAAAAATTATCATAAAATTTTGAAAGATGTCCTCAGTGCAGAATATGTCCATAAAATATTAAATATTCAATTTTCCTCTATCATGGCTTGAAAAATTCATAATTACATGATGATCCACATAATAACTCATTCTGAAAAGTCATATATGGCACTCCCCCTGTGACTGAGTTAATAATTTACTGCTGTGTGGGATTTTCACTCTGCACTGTTAGTCTTGGGAACATTTATTAAGCAAATGTTCATTTGCAAAGATCAGAATGTGAATGAAGAGGGTAAGAATTTAATGAGGAGTGACAGACAGGTGAACTGATTCCATATAGTTCTTTACTCCAGCAGAAAGCAGATAGCTTTATCTTTCATAGCCTCAATAGACACATGAAATGAAATATAGAAGACAGGGCAAAAGGAAAAAAAAAGTACTTTCCTAGAAGGGCCAATGGAAGGATAAATCAGAGGAACTCATGAACGCGATTCAGACCAGCTGAAATGGCTGTTCATATTCTGTACCTTTGGACTTACATACTCAGACTTTTAAATTTTGAGCTCTTTGCTCATTTTTTCATTAGAGTACTTTCAGCATCAAAGAAAAATAATCAAGTCCAAGAGTCCAGCATCAGCTTATCTGACAGCAACATAGTCCTGAAGAAGCAAGACAATTTTAAAATTTGTTTTTCAAAATGCATTGTAGTTTATGGTTACCCTTTATAATTTTCAGATGTTAGAAACACTTGCAAACAATATAATGCACGAACTAGTATCACAATTTCATCAACATTTTTTTCAGTGAATAAAGAAAAGGTTTGCTACACATGAACTATGTAACTTCATTACATGATTTTTGCGTGTTATCTCATCAAATATAAGTGAAATAGCATTGATCCTGGTTTTTCTTTGTAAAAGAAATTCAAGAAAAAATGAAATGCCACATGAGTAGTTTTTTCAGATTTGATTTAGAGTTCAGTTTTGCAAAATATGGAGCATGTTGTTCCTGATGCAGCAAAAGTCTAATACACTTATTCAAGATTTATGAAATAATCTCTTGTTTAAAGGTAGATGAGTACAAAGTTAGGTGTTTTACTGATTAAAGAACCCTTCGTTGCACATGCCGTGACTTCAACAAGACCAAACAAATATTTCTCAATCTATTACCACTGGAATGTGTAAGGATATAGCATAGAGCTATACTTTCCAATGATACCTAAATATTAGGTCCCAAATGTCAGGATTTATAACTTTTTATACACACGAAAAAGGATGTTGTCCTAACTGAAACTGGGCAAAATGGGAATTTCCAGTTGGTTTAATGAATTGACTTTCATTCCAATTCAGATGTTTTTCAGTAGATTTTTCTTCTCCATGAAAGTTTAAATTTCTTAAAATATTTGTGGCCTCCAGAGCCCTGAAATATCATTTTTGAAAGCTGCAACATTTATTTCTGAGATCATTGCCAAGATGAAAACAAATCTCATGAAGATGAGAATCATTCTTTGGGTGTATTATGCTTCTTATTTGTTTTTGGCTGTGGTGGATGATTGTGTAATCAATGATGCACAGTGCATTTCTTTTTTGAAAAAGGAAATAAAACATCAAGGGAGATATGGAGAGAAAACTATGCAAAATACAGTTTTCTGAAAAAGGTGCAAAAATTCTTTTTGCTTAAAAGTTACACATTTTTAAAGAGAATTTTCAAACAGTTGGTGTCAGCATCATTATCTTGGATATATATTTCCCTGGATATAAAGTTAAAAAGTGAGGATGACTGAATTTGTTTTGGCACTTGATTTGATTGCAGCTTTTAATTTTCAGAGGTCAATCAATGGCTAGGTTGGAAATGAGACAGAAGCTTTGGCCTAAATTTCTGATGGAGTACCTCAGCTTCCATCCTTTATTAGTAGACAGTTACCTGACAAACTTTAAAATTAACAGAAAACATGGGAAAGATTTAGTTTAGTCACTTAGTACAATGACTGTCACCTACACTTAAAAATGTAGGAACTTTTAAAAATAAATTAAGAAACGCTTATTTTTCTCAAGATGATAAGCAAGAAGCTGACAGCGATAAGCTTTCGTATAGACTTTACACCATATGTATCAACATAGAGTCAAATGAGTTCAATCTCTTTGACCAGAGCATAGAATATAGGAGAGTATGAATAGCAGGTCAAAGGAACGCACATCCTTCATTTCTCCTTCAAGGGTATGTACTATGAGAAAGCAATAAAGATATCTGACTGAAGCAGCAGTAAATACAACTGAGAGAAGCAACAAAAGTGGTTGCAAAAACTGCAGAGGTAAAGGTAATTATCTCATGTATATTACTTACATGTGATTTCTTAATTAGTTAATTAAGTAATTGATTAATTGTTGATATATGGAACCCTTTGTTTTCAAGTTATTCCTATTTTTTTCAAGTATCAATTTGGAAGAACCTCATTGAACAATTTCATTTTTGGCATGGCTCTGAAAATAAGAGACTGTGGACAAGGGTTGTTTTTAACATAAATTTGTAGTATATTTTCAAAGAGGATGTAGTGAGATATCATAAAGGGAGAATGAGGTGATGCTGAGCACAGAAGAAAAAAAAAATCAGATTAAATGTAATCACACAGACTCAAGATATAAAAAGAGAATTTTTCCTAGAGCTTATCGGTTAGGTATGACAGAGATGGGAAAGACCTATGGACTGATTACAAGAAAAGAAACTCATTTGACCAAAGACAGATGTATGCCATTACAGTCAACTGGGAGAAATAGGCAGCACTTTTATGGCATAGTCCATTTCATCCTGAAATAGATATTTGGCAAGATTAGTGATTCCTTAGTGCCTGTTTCTCTAAATCGACCATAAAGGAACCCTAAGTTGACTACTTAGATGTCTCTGTGTGAGATTAATTTTGTCTGAGGGAATTATGAGCTGCAAAGGTGATGTGGTTTGGGGGAAAAAAAAAAAAAAAAGCAATGCTTAGGTATGTCTGCTGTGGTATTCCTCAATAAAGATAAAAGAGTGTCAATGCCTTTGTACAAAAGGGAAGTAGAAGTTTGTCTACAATAGCCTGGACTGCTTTTACTATGCATTTTCTGGAAAGAGTAAATTCAAACTAGAAGAAGTATAGCAAAGTGTTACTACGACAGATTAATGGAGAGTCTACTTAGAATTAATTTTGAGGTTCACCACAGGTTAACAAACATTTTTAAAATGAAAGTACAATGTTTCAAAAAAAAGTATCATTACCATAATTTCAACAAAGGTCCCAGCGAGAGGTGACCGGTGGTAATGTAAATTCCTTCACCTTACTCCCAGGTACAGTTGTCATTGTAGTTGCCCCACATCTTAAGAGCAACAATATTCCTTGCTTCAGGATCTGTATTACTTCCCAACCAGGGAATCATATCCTCTCCTACACTGAAGTCCATCCATTACCAGCCAGAGCTCTTCCACATTTAAATTGTTATCACTGTTATAGCTTGTTCCGAATTTGTACTCCTAAAACTTTTCGTAGAGGTAGAAAAGAATAACACATTCCTGAAGAGACAAGCATATGGCTGCAAAAGAATAGTAGGTACAATCTGTAAAAAAAGGGTTGTTTGATGCCATGGATACACAGTCATGGTACCCTGTGATCCAAGAGTCCTTATCCAGCACCATTTCTTCAGTATTTGTTGTAAAAGTAACTCTCACATATACACATATCTAAGCATCACTGGTTGTTGTAAGAATCTGGGATTAAAAGAAACCACCAGCATTTCTAAAATGTAATTTAAGTTTCTGATAACTTTGATGGGTAAACATTAAAAAAAAGTTAGTTGCATTGTAAGTACCTTATTTGATGACTTTAAACTTACTTGCTTGAGGAGGCTTCTCCAGACATAAACTCTTTTTCAGCAGGTCTCTTTTCTTCAGCTGTTTGCATCTATGAAGGAGGTTAAATCTAGCTGAATTCTGTGGTTTACATATTCTGAAATAATTTTGATTATTTGCTTTAGAACTCTTTTCAATATAACTTTACCGAAAGGAGATTGTGGGGTGTTTTTTTGTTTGGTTGGTTGTTTTTTTTTTTGTTTTTTTCACAAGAGAGGGATGGGAAAGAAGAAAAAATTGGATTAGATCCTGAAACTTTGTCATAGGTACTTTGTGTGAAGTAGAGCAAGCACTCACTCTTCTTTATTCTGCAGATTGGGAACAGTTACAACTCTCAACTCCTGTGTGAGTTCTCAGCGCTAGCTTCTACTACATGAAAAATGTTATTCAGACTACCTAGGCATCCTGTCTCTTGAACTGTACAAGCCGTACCATCTGAGCAGCAGAGCAATTCAGCTTTTGCCGCAAGGCCTGAGATTCAGATCTAGTTTAAGATAACTAGTGGTTAATTAGTTAAGTGGTTAAGTCCCGTCATAGTCAAAGGACATCCAGAGCTTGATGCATTTGCCTGAACGCAGATATTTACAGATGTGGCAATTACGAGGCAGGCATATGGGGAGACTTGTAACGTTATGGAGCAGCAGCTGAAGACCAAGCCCTGGGGCATTTAAGCTGGCAACCCATGTCTGTATGAGGCCAGCAGAATTGACCCCCAAGTCAGAGGAGTTTGCAAGAACTCTTCAGCCCACCCTAAAGTAACAACCTGTACTTGCTCTGCAAACTCTTTCTCCAGACTTTACCAAGTGCATAGACTAGATCTTCATTCTTAGCTCACATACGTTCACCCACATGCAGACTCCTAAATGCAGAGGTCTTAACTTCAACCTGAATCTTACCCCTCAGACCTTATAGAGCTGCTTCAATAAAGATGTCTTAATAATGGTGTTTCAAGCTGAACTCCACTGGAGATGCACCAGGATATGCTGTTTGATCTCCAGCTTCCACTTGTCAAGGGTCTCCCATAAGTCCTGTATCAAGTTTGTTACCTCCATGCAGATGACTCAAGGATTGGTAATTTAGGCTGTGTGAAGTGGCAGTGGATTTCTGTATTTAGACAATTAAATCAAGTACTAAGTGTTTCTTGGTGGGTATTGTAAAGGAAAGGGGAAAAATAAACTCAGAAGTGAGAATAACCTAAACATCAGGTGCCATAAACAATGAAAATAAGGACTTGTAACATTTTCAAAATTTTCTTTTGTTTTGGATTTGGCTTTGTTTTTTTGTTTTGTTTTTTACATCATTACCATTAAAATAAAACATTTCCAAGAGATGTTAACATTGATTATTTTATTTTCTAGATCACAGCTTAAATGGCACACAGCGTTAAAGAACACTGCAGGCTTTGGTTTTGTATGTAAAACAAAATAAAAATCTCTAAACAGCTTTAACTTACTGCTTTCAAAATGTTGTTTCATTATGCCATTCATGTACTTACATAATACAAAAGAACAGCAACCAGTCAGATCTCCCTAGTAGGGACAAAATCAGTTCAGTTGCTTTTATTCCACCTTAAAAATGGCTTAGCACAATGAGCCTCTGCCAGAACTTAATGCTTTGGGCTTTTTGCGTGTAGTAGTGGATGGTGCCTTGGGGTTAGAGTTCAGAACATCCCTACTGAGCTTCAAACTCCACCAGGGCCAAAAGGAAAAAGTAAAATGTCATGATTAGCATTTGGCAGCTCCAACTGTTCATTAAATGTGAGGAAAACCTGTGAGAAGTAGGAAGGATAAGCTTGTTGATTATTTTGAGATATTTGGTTTTTGTACTGTGGCGTTTTGCAGTCACATATACAAACAGAAGTGGTTTAGAGGCCTACGCAAACATTTGATTTCATCTGTTGTAAACACAAAAGTACCTGCAACTTGGGCATAAGAATGAATTAAACACGTCAAACCTCATTAGAATTAAAAAACAAACAAACCCAAACAAACCCCACTACTGTTAATAGGACAATAAGAGCAATAAACTATGCAGCATCATTAGGCTTGAAATTTTTATAACCTAGATTGCAAAAAAACTTATTTTGTAAACTACCCGTATGTTAGTGAAGCAGCACTGAATTTCCAAGATATTTGTCAAGTTAATCCTTGACAGTGTTATGATTCCCATGATGCAATAATGAAAACCAACGTATAGATATACTAAGGATATTCTGAAGTATTTAATCAATGGATTTAGCTTACAAATGGGAGTGGAAAACCTATTTAGTGAGAAGATCAGATTATTTTTTCAGAAATTTCTTCTGACCTCTGCTGTGTGCTTTCTTTCTATCACACCAGATAAAGAATCTATTATCAGTACAGGATATGCCAAACATTTAGGAAGTTTACTTGATAATTAATATTAAAGCATGCTATAGCTTTTCCTTGCTTAGATGCAGTGTCACAGTATTTCCAAGAAGAATTTTGACAATTATCACAAGACTATTTAGACCAGCTAACTAAAGAACAGGTATCTAATTGGTTTATCTTTACCCCTGGTTTAACCTAAGAAGCTGCAGGCCATAGGATTTAAAATTACAATCCACTTTCAAGCTTATAACTGACATTTAAAAAAAGAATAGAATGTAATCAACACTGAGGTCCTATATTTCCTTGCAAAAAGTAGCTAAATAAAACATGCTGCTAAATACAGTAATAAAAGAATGAAGAAGCTCAAAGTTCATTTAGACCACATGGACGCGATTAATGAAGAAGCTGCACTCAAATGTTTTCGACCACCTAATAAAAATATTCACGACATGATGAAAAACTGTCAGTTCTCAAGTATAGTAAAAAAATTCTTTAAATTAGATTGCACTAAATGACTGTCTTTGACAAGATAAATCTTGTTTTCCTTTGATCTTCTGATAATGCCAACACATACTTTTGAGGGGTCTGGCAAGAAACACACAGAGGATCCTCACTTGCCAAAATCAATAACATCCCTTTCCGTGCCTGAGAGACTGGAATGCTGGCTAATAACGAAAACATGCTCACTGGAGGCTGGAGGAACACTTGTTTGTGCCTAGTTCAGTATGCCAGAGTGACTGCTGAAGAACAATTCAGTCTGGTAGAACTCTTACGTCTGGCACTGTCATACTTGGTTTCCGCATCTGCCACATCCAGTAAAGGTCGATTATGCAAGTCAGCCCTGCCTGAGGGCTTGTCTATCTTCAACATTCAAATTTCCACAGCAATTCTAATGCTTTCTTTCATGAATCAGTATTTGTGCTGTATTTTTTCAGTTTTACTTTTTGTCTCGTTGTTCATCTCCTTTTGGGCTTGTAACATCTCTCTGCTACATCTTAACATGAGATGCAGAGCCAAATCCGTGCATTTAACTTATGAAGCATAAGTTATGTGATTTCCCTTTGTCCCTTTCTACATGAATATTTGTTTTCTACGTTAAGCATGAAGTAAGTTGGGGGAGGCAGGTGGCAAAATCTGTCTCTTTATTTTCGTTACACCTTGTCTGTTATGTTGGGGTTAAGAGCCATGAATAAGTTTGTGTCAGGTCACCACAGGCAAAAAAAAAAAAAAATTATGTGGAAAAATATTAATTATTATGACTATGATAAAATAAAACTTGATAGAGTTAGCAAACACCTGAGACCTATTAGCCTGCACTATTTCATTTAATCCTCTTATGTTATTTTTTTTGAAAATAGAGCTTAAAGATGTGATCATTTACTACTTTTTCCAAGAAGCGCAGCCTCGTTCTATACATAGTGGGATAGTGCTCCATTAATGTAGATCTGTTTGGTGCTTTTTCTTCTCTTTATGCCACATCCACAGCTCAGAAGACAGAATTCCAAATTTTCCTGTGGACTTTCTTGTGTTGCTTATCCCTACATGGCAACATACTTTGGAAATGTTTTCATTTGTATTTGTAATTGTTCTCTGAATAGAGAGATGATGCACCAAGGGAGATGATTAAAGTCCAGTAAGCTCAGACGCCTAGGATCTATTGTTTTCAAACATTTAGCCTTTAACAATGCTGTATTTTTGAAACACAGTGATATCAGATTGTACCTGTGAACAATCAGCTATTATACACATCAGGCTTCTTTCCTGCTTCCCTTACTCCAGCACCTTCTCCTTCTTCAGATTTTCACCCAAACACTGGTGACAGGTTCTCTTGTCTGTTCCTCAGTTTCTTATAGCTGTCACCTTCCCTAGTCAGGTCTAGCTCTTCATTTGAATGCTGACTCCTTCTCAGATGTTCTGCTTCCCCATCAGTTGTGTTCATTCTCCCTGATTTATCAATTTTCCTCTGCCCCCAGCTCCTGGCCAACCTGTTTACCTACCTCCCTTTGTTTCAACACTGCAGTTTGCTCTAAATGTTCTAGATGTCTTGCCTGAACAGTCTTAGCTTCAGACATCCAGCTCTTAAATATGCCAATTTGCAAAGCAACTCCTTATCACTCTTGCTTTCTTTGTTTGGTATGGATTAGTAGACCCTGCTGCACTGGTAAGAGGTTCTCAAACAAACTGAAGAGGTCTGAGCTGGGAATTTCTACTGCAGCTTTCCAAAAGTTTATGAAATGTCCAGATGTGAATAGAGCACCAAAGGTTGATCAACATTGCCTAACAATATATTTTTTCCTGTGAGATCTGCTCTAGGCGAACCTGCTTTAGCAGGTGGGTTGGACTAGATGATCTCCTGTGGTCCCTTCCAACCCAAATCATTCTTTGATCTTTCCTAGCTTTGCTTTTAGAAGCACCTAAAACCTTGAGCAGAAAAAACAAAACAAACAAACAAACAAAAACCCAAACCCAAACCCACACACATATTAAAAAACTAAACATGGGCAGCAAAAAACTCTGAGCTCAACCTAAATGTGTTCACTGCTTACAAATGCATTTAGACAGAATGGTTAGACACTGGCAAATTTTGTGCTAACAAAGAATGAGGTTTTGCAAGAAATGTGAATTCACTTTCCCATTTTAGGGGCAACAGCCTTAGACTACAGCCACTGTTAGGCCATAGCTCAAGGTTTAAAAGTTGGGAAAACTGTCTATGATTGTAGAAAGGGAAGAGAACCCATCAAATTTGTTGAAGGAATTGTTAGACTGAGATGCTGAGGATGACAAGAACTTGTGAGGGCAATATTAACTGGTTGATTTTACTGCAGAAAAATGCTGCATCTCCCTCCCTAGCTGTGAACAGTCTCAATGGCAATGGGACTGCAATACAGGGACAATATGGCAAGAGGGAAATTGCATCTTTTATGTAATATAGAGGTAACTTCCAGGATGACTGGAATAAAATCTCTCACACTGTGTTTGACATTACTTGCTGCTCTATGATGATGAACAGCTTCAAAGCAAGCCACATGGAGCACATGGGTCAACAATCACATAAACTATTGCCATCCTAAGACTACTTCAGACCTCCACGAAGGTCACGGTCCAGGAAAGGACAACTCTGTAGTGCTCTGTTGTCTACAGAACTCCCTTGAGTAAATCTGATTTACTCAAGCTTGGCACTGAGGCCAGAACTGGATTCCCATTGTACAATAAACAGTGTTATTGGATGATTATATTTTATTTCACGGATTCCCTTTTATGAGCAATACTAATTTAGTCATACATTTATGACTAAGCGTGCAAAACTGAATAAATTTCTTCCATGTAACAGCACAAAGCAGTTCTGGTGAGCTAGAAGCAAGTTATAAAGTACAGAAAATCAATGTAAAATCGTTGATGTAATGGGTCGATTATGTATGTTATAATTAAATAAATATTTCGAAGAGGGCAGGAAAATTATGTATGTTATTGTGGAGATATATTATGCAACATTCTAAGTATATTTCTCTTACATTTTTTCAGAAAAATATTTTATTAGGCCAGCTCAAATATATTATTTACACAAAATAAAATCATTTATGGTACATCTGAGGTTTGATTCAAATTTTCATACACTGCTAGAATATTATTTACGGAATTCTGAAGTTCTGCAAAATTAGTCCCAGTTAAGAGATTCATGATTATGATGAGTTTTAAGTATTTAGTTTTTAAAAGAAAGATAATTTGCCTTTTTAAAAATGTAAAGTTTCTGACTTCTGTGGAGTCGACACTGCCTTCTACAATTCACGTGGTTATAGGTATAGATCACAGAACTGTTTCTAAGAAAACTACTCTCAGAACACGTTATTAGAGACTCCCTTCCCCTCTTTCTTCTTGCCAACAACCCATCTTCATATTTCCAGAATGAATGAGGCAGAGTTCCTGCAGAAAGCAGCCTCAATCACCCAAAATACAATTGTAATACATTTCTTCAGCTTCAAATAAGGGAAGAGTCCTGTGGAAAAAAAATAGTAATGGGAAATAACTGTAAACAAATTATTGATTATACATATCTCTCTACTTAATGAACTGTTAGTGTGTTTCTCTCTATATTGACTCCCAAATAGGAAGAAATAAATTCAGTGTCAGCCAGGCTGGTTGAAGTCCAAAAATTGAGGTTGGAAAATGTATACACAAGTGGTAAAGATCAATACCCTATGTACAATGTACAAACAGTAAAGTTCATACCTCTAATGGAAATATGAGATATGTCTAGATCGGACACCAATATGTATATGATATGCATTTACACAGATGCATATGAATATGTGCAGCTGCACATATATGTTCATAGACATGTAAATGTTTCAGCATTTTATATAGAATATTGCCATAAAATAAGCTGTGCGTCCAAAAGCAAAATATTTTGTAAGATATGTAAACTGCAGTCAAGGCTGCATTGAATCACTCAAAAATTATTTGGTTAAAGGGTAAATACACCTTGTACCTCATAATGAAAATCTTACAGGTAGGGGTGGAGATTAACACTGCAGGCTGTCTGCAGAATATTAATAAAATTCAATATATTTTCTAAAAGGTATAATTTATATTTTGTGGAAATGAGTCTCTTTTCTAATAAAATTCTTCTGTCCTTCATTCTGTTCATATAATTTTTCTATAAATCATCCTGTAGGAATTTTTTCTAAATATTCATCTCAGAGTGAACCTATTTAAATAAGCCCTCTTAGCAAGATATTTCAGAATTAAAATTACACCATGAGCAATACTTTATCCAATATGCTTCCTTCTATAGAATTTCTTTGTGACTAAAACAATATTTTGTAGAATTACATTATGTAAAAATAGCTGATCTGAGGTGATGCTTCTAGTATATATATACTATGTAAAAAAGATCAACAAATTATCTTTAACCATTTTAATTTAACCCTTCTCTGAACCTGTGCAAAAGTAGATGACTTTCTCTCCACATCTACATACATAGTGAAAAAAACCTAAAGGCATTGCACTCAGCTTCACAACAACAAAAGAATAAGAAAGGAGAAAAGTGCTGCTGGTTATACTTTATTTGCATGGATCTGTAGCAAACTAGAATATTATGCTCTTAGTAGTCATGTAAAAATACAGTCTGTGATGTCCTTGGAATTATTGGGGAGGTTTGATTAAAAAAAAAAATAGGTAAATTGTTTTTTTAGAGAAAAAGGCTGGTACCGAAACAAAAGAGAAAAGCTGGCACCATTTGCTAGGTGAAGAAATCTTATATTCCAATTTGGGCCATATTTCATAGCATCTTCTCAATTCTTAGCTTAGGTGTTTACCTGAAGCAGGGGAGAAGTTGCACACATACATAAGTGGCTTTCTGAATTGAGATTCACTGATGAACTGAATTATTTTCATTGAGAAGCAGAAAACAAGAAGTAAATGAACCAGAAATGAACCTGTAATTTTCTTTTCTTCTTTAAGTTCGTACTTTCAAAATCTATAGAGGAAGTGCACAAAAGTTTTACCATATGTGTTTCTTGGTAAAGGTCATATTTATTGGAAGAAATGGTGGCTTTTCCCATCTTGCACCTGAATCTTACTAGACATATTTGTTTCTAAGATAAGTTTCTAGAAAACATGGAAAATGAATATAGTAATGCTGTATGTGCAACTCTTCATGCCTACAAAAAACTGTTAAAGTTGGACTGAAACAGTGATGCATAAGAACACTACAACAAATGTTTTCACTACAGAGTCTGCTGTGTAGACCAACATTTCTGCTGAAGCTAGAGGTTTGGTCAATAATAATGTCATTAGTAGGCAGTATGCTATAATTCGATCTAATTTACTACATATAGTAATAGATTGTGGTGTATAATGACACACACACATATGTATGTGCACACATCACTTCTAGACATTGTGCCAAATACAGACAACTTACTGTACTCACTTCTACTATCTGTGAGGCTAAATGTTCAACTATTCCCATATTTAACATCTGTAAGAATGGCCAGTAAAGGAAGAAATGTGACAGTGGTTGTCTGCCAAATGTCGTTTAAGCTACTTCTAACATAATCTCCCACACTGGCTATTGCTAGTTGTGGAGTTGTCCCCAGCTTGCTGGCCTGTAGGTCCTGGTACAGAACAACACAGCACATTATGGGCTCTCCAGGATTCATCTGGTCAGAAGTCTGCATAGGAGCTAGTTGCTTTAGGATGCCTTTACAATTAACGGAAAGAACGAAACTCTTCCAAGATAATATTAATTTAATCTAAAGTAAGCAATTAAAACATGTCAGGTGACCCTTCCTGAGCAGTGTGATAAAAGAGTTAACTGCTGGCCTTAGACAGTTGTGTGAAGGGGCAAAGGAGAATACCTGGACTCCCAGAACTCACATCAAGTTGGCTTATTTTTCTATCATTACTGCAGACAGACTGAACTTTTTTGGTATCCAATCCCCTTCTGAGTAGCCTTACATTCTGGGCAGTGTTCCTGTGTGTGATCATACAGCAGTTGAAAACATCTCCTCCTGTCAGATTAGGATTTGTACCTATTAACTTTAACTGACCATCCTCTGGCTTTTGCATTATGATATAGGGCAAATTAATAGGGCCCGCATGCTTTCTCTCTACCTTCCTTTATTTTATTGTCTTTTAAGATATAGTCTCATCTTTTCTAAAGAAGAGTTTGCATCTTCGCATTTTTTGTGAATTTTTCTCATCAAAAGTTCCTTTTCAGAACCTTTTCTAAGGCCCTACACTCCTGCTGCTGCCAAAAACATCCTGTCTATGTGGGGGCTGGTAGATTTGACCTAGGACATATGGGATGCCCATGCAAGAACTGGGAGGTTGGATAGGGTATATTAGAGCACATCAAATGACACTAGGTGCCCCTGTTTAAACAACTGAATCCTAAATACAGAGGTTCTAAGCAGTTGCCATCACATAGGAATCTATCTACATTTTAGATGCCATAAAAATATCTCACACATCCACATAATGCTGGCAGATATGACATAAAGTCTACAGTAGATGTGTCCTCCTCTGGAGCAGCAGCTTGATGTGAGGTAAAAAACACTAGGTCTCAAATATCATTGGATGCCAATGTATTGACAACTATAATAAACTGAGCCCAGAATCCCACCCCTAATTTAAAATCAGGTAAATTATGAGCGGTTTAATTTAATTTCCTTCCAATGTGATTTTCTCACCAGTACATCACCCTGCTAATTTTTTGCCAACTGAGTGTTAATCTTCTGTTTCCTTCTGTTTGTGACCAAAAGGACAGGAAACCACATCCATAAAGTCTTTACGATAAATTGATCAAAATATTGCGAAGATCACAATAGATAACATTACTTTTTGTGCAAAGCGTGAAATACTTTAGTAATTACTTTAAATGGTCTCTCATAATACACAATATGTACTGTCTAGGGGAAAAATTTGTATATACAGATATTTCATCCTATTATTAATGTTTTGGCAGTGTCCAGTGGCAGCATATTCTTGAAGGTTTTTGTTTCTATTTTCATCCTTGTATATAATGAGAAATAATTAAGGCTTTGATATACCTAATCTGGAAGAAAACATTTATTGCAGGAAATATTTTAACAGTCCATTAAGATTAATAACTTTGCAGTGATTCAATATTATTGTCCACTTTAAAACTCAGTGTATCCTTAAGCTTTTTTGACTGGCCCTGAATTTTAGATTTGTTAGCTTTTGTCTTTTTTGTAGAGCATTTCTACTAGCTGTATCATTTCAGTTTAAATAATAATAATTAGGTTGTTAACTCAAAGTTATTATCTTATTCTTTAGGGTCTAGTGGGAAAAAAATCTGAATTTTGAAATTTGTAATTTTTTTTTTTATCCATAGATTAGAGAGTCCTGTGAAAAGAAGTTACACACTTTTACTTTCTTTCAGGCTTCTATTTACACTGTGTAGTATTCACTACAATCATTCATGTAATAGTACTTTGCCTGCAACAAATACTATGCCCTTTAATAATTTCCTTCCTGGAAGACATCTTAATGAGGCATTCAGTGTATGACGAAATACTTCAGGAGCTGATTGGCTTATATTCCAAAAAGCAGCTGTAAAAGGGTGAAATTAGTTTTTCCTGTGTCTGTGGAAAACTGCAAAATCCTGCTACCATGTCTAATTTCCCAAGGAACATAAACCTTAACAACTCGGTCAATATTGCTTCTGTACAAGGAAGCAGAAATATTCCTACTTCACACTTTCATTTGGGGACATACTATGGGTAAAAAAAGAGCGAGAAGTTGTTAAAGAAATAATTAAATCCCTTGGCTTTTCAGGTGACTGGAAGAGACCTTCAAATGCCATGCTTCAGTTCTTTTAGCTTCATTTGTTAGACTTGCTTATATTCAGAACATTACAAACAAATAAACAAACAAACAAAAAAAACAACCAACCAACAAACATAAATGTAGATACTTCACTGAAACACCTGTGTTGGGAGAGCTAATATTTGGGGTGCTCCATGTAGTCATTATGTATGCAATTTACGCAACCTGTTTAACTAATCTCCTTTTTTATATTTCTGTTCAGCTTCATGAGATGTTATTTGGTCTTGGTTCATCCTAGGCCATATCCATTCTCTGTGACAGACTTCCATCACCTCAAATTTAGCCTTTATTCTGCAGGATGGCTTACAATAGCTGAAACACAGCCATATATTGCCACCTTGGTTCTCTTCCGAATAACAGGGAGAATATGAACCTTTTGGAACAGAAATAGAAACTTGAATTAAATAGATATTTACCGATTTAGCATTTTGCATGCTCCCTGTGATATTTATGTAACTGATATTCAACTTTCTACTAATTTTATAACTATTATTTTGCATACTTTCTTTTATCTCACTGGCATCTCTTGCACATTGATAAATTTTCGTTTTCCTCTGATTTTACTCCCTTTTCATGTTCGTTTTATATTTTGACATGCTTTCTCTGATTTTCTTTCTGCAAAACCTTTCCTCTTTTACTCTGTGTCGTTAGCAAAATACAAAAAGCTGTAAGTGTAGTTAGTTTTATTCTGATTTTGTATTTAGCATAAGTGTTAGATTCATGTCATGAAAGACATAAACTACATTTCCATAATATCTATCAAGGAACACATTATAAAAGAATAAAAACAATCCAGCGCTGTTTGACATGTACTTCATAGCCATATATTTAATCATGTTATGCTGCTCCTAAAATTCAAAAAGCTTAATATTTTTCTGTCCTTAAATTAAACTCCCTGTGCTCTACAATGACCAAAACAAATAATCTATGACCTACAAACAAGACACTTGTGTTCCCTAAAGATTTACTCCATCTTCCCCTCTAGGTTATACATCTTTGAACCTCTCTTTTCTGTAACGACCTTCTGGTGCTCATTAGCATGCTGATTACCATTAACACAGCTATAATGCAGCAATTTTCTTGGTGTATGTCGAGGAGAAATGCTCATCTGAATGCAGTCAAGGGACAAAATTAACTGCATAAATCTACAGCGCAAACTGGATCTCATCCAACTTTACATGAGCCTTCCTCCCTCTGCTAGGTGTGACATCGTCCTCTTGCTCCCTGCTGATGGCTTAATAAGTATCCCCAGGTTCCACACTATTTAATTTACCCTTTCTCTAAATTTTACAGTTCCAGCGACAGCTGACCACCTTGCTGTGTTTTCTCTTGATATCTGTTTACATTTATTTTTTCTTCTGTCTCTCTGAATTAGTCCTCAATTTATATATATGTATTAAGCAAAGCTTGTACATATGTATGTACATGTATGTGTACACTAGTGTGTCACTCTTTTCATATTTTGTGAAATACTGTGCAGTGCTACAGAGTAGGATATTTTCTAGCAAAAAATATATTTAGAGAACTAAGATTTTGGCTGAAATTTGCACATTTTAATGATATCCATATAAGAGGTAGTAAATACTGGCCTAAGTATGTTGCTTACTTTGAGTATGAGAGAAAAACTTTTCCTAGGGAAAAACAAGAACACCTTTACAACTTGTTTCAAAATGACACAAACAAACACAAAATCTTATAATTTTTTTCACAGGGTGGTGTGGTGGACTGCAGAGGGAAGAGGATTCAGGCAGTGAAACTTATCTAATTCCATCAAAGACTTTTTTTTCCAATTATGATGATAAATAACAGTAAACCTCCACAGTCCTCTATATTTACATAGATCTTACTTTAATTCAATTATCTTGAACTAGTCTAATTTGGAATGAGAGCATTTAGTTCTGAAAGAGGTAACATATAATCAAGAAACAAACTGTCTTTGGATTCAAGATGGAGATATTCAAAGAGAGGGAAAATGGGGCAAAAAAAAAGTTAGCTGGCAAATGAGCAGGTAATTGAAGAAGAGGAAGAAGAAGTGAATCAGGTTAAAGACCTTAAGGAATGCAAATCAGATGGGAAGGAAGAGAGAACAAGAAGAAAGAATCCTACTGAAGGGTACCAAGTCCTGTCACCATTGGTGTTCAGAGAGAGGAACTTATTGGGAGACTCGGTCTTTCTTGTTGACCTTAGGCTCAGATTTCCTGGCACAGAGAAGGAAAAGGCTCTCATCCTGGCGCTGAATAAAGAACTTGGGTGGAGTATGCATCCAGATCTGGGAAACGGGCAGTTTCCCAAGTCTCAGGATTAAGATACGGTTAGAGTGAATAGTAGGTGTCACAGTTTAACCCCAACTGGCAATTAGAACCATGGCAACCACCCACTGACCCTCCCCTCTCAGGTCATCACAGTGTTGAAGGAATCACCCTTATATTCAGTGCCGCTGAGACAAAAACTCCTCAAGGTTAATTTTGCTGCTCTTTGAGACATATTCATACGGGAAAAGTATCAATGCAGTGACAATCATATATCTGGAAATGAGGTAAATGGCTAAGTCCTTATTTAAGGTTTAGATAATGTTAATCTTGTGCTTATTAGCAACTTATTAAATCTATCCAATTTTTATTTTCAGTATATGAAGAAAATCTCTTTATTGAGCTCTCTGCAATGATGTCTAGAGCAATCTCCAGTTTTCTTTCCCTAGTATTTACGAAGAAGTATGTTTTGGAGCAGCTAACAAAATTATCTGTTTACCTCTTCCTGTTTTGTATAGTGAATTGTTGATTTCAGCATTTCACTAGAATAGGAAGTTCATATCAATTTATCTTTCGATTTGTTTTAAATTCATGATTATAAAGAACACATCTGCTGTAAAAAAAAGTCACAAGGAAGATGCAGTAATAAAAAGAGTGGGGTTTTCTGGTAAGTACAGACAGAAAGAAAAGAGGAAATAAATAGAATATTTTGCCAAATATTGTTAATGTGTCATGCTTAACAAGAAGTGTGAATAGCTTATTTTCTCTGCCTGATCACTGACAGTAGCCAGCAGGTAACAAATTCCCTCATCGTTGTTAATAACACTGACAAAGAAAAACAACAATCAGTTTAGTGACTTGTATGAAAATTCGGAGATCAATATCATATTAAGTCACCTAGAAATGAAAGTCCTTTAAGCATTTTCCAGATGCAGAATGTGGCAACAGAAGGATGCTGCTGTGGTGATGAATTGTACACCATGCTGTCAGTTAGATGAGAAGATTACAGAGTCATCTTTTATTCTAGTTCCTAAGTGATTTGAGTATAAATGAAGATCTCATGAAAGTATAGGGTATCTAAAGCTCAGGTTAGGTTACATTAAGGGTTGTAAGTCTTGGTTCCCAAGGATCCTTGATGTATACCTGGCTGTGTAGGTCTGCTTTATATCAAGGCAAAGCTGAAGGATATACAGCAGCCTTATTTGCACTTTCACTTCCAATGGATGGAAATTCAACACAAGGCTGGACCAGAGCACACCTCGCAGAAAAGGACCATTGGAAACTTGGAAACTATAGCTTGGGTCATCTCCTTCACTGTGAACTCACTTGTCTTTCTGCTGAAGTGATAAAACTGAGGGAAGGAGAAAGGCTTTACTCTCCAAATTAACTTCTTAACACAGAACTCTGTATGGTATAAACCTACATGTTCCCTGATTTTAGATAGATAGACCAAATACTATGAAACAGAGGAGGATATCAGAAGTTCAGGGGCATGCTGAACATTAGGATCAAAAGAAGAGGCAGAAAATCCAATCATACTTTACTTTTACAATAATAAAAACAAACACTAGTGCACATGTGGTAACAGGGAGAAACAGGCACCGCTAATGGCAATCAATGTGTCCTACTGGTCCAAAGAATCCTAATTATTATGTTTGGAAAAAGCCGTACAATACTCTGGAGGACCCAATTACAGCAAGCTCAGCAAAAGTGTCTGCTAAGCAAATGCTGGCAGCATTTCTGTCAGAGCCAGCACTGAGTGTAGCTGGGGATACAGTATTATTGACACCAGAAGACAAATTCAGCAAAAGACTTTGGTGCCCTGTCCCAGAAGTGGAAGAGGATCCAGAAAAGCCTGCAGAAACCACGGAAGTGTCTGAGACACGAAGCATACTTGTGGTTTGGCCATAAAATATATTTGGGGAACTAAAGTCTTTTGCTTGGGCATGGCTGAGCATCCGGGCATCATAAAGCCATTGAGATTTTACCAGTTGAGTTTCCTCTCCTTCGCTCCTTTGCTGGGCTTGACATGTTAGATGCTGGATCACATCAGATACACAGTAGCAACCCTGAAATCTGCAGTCACAACCACTGTCTTTCATTAAATATTTATTTACCCCTTTTATATAATGAAATAATTCTTACAGTACTAGCTCAGAAACTGGGAGATCTTGGTTTAACCTGACGTTGTCTTTATGGTACGCGGCCTCACATCCTGTATGTGTAGGTCATATGGGGAAAGGAGAGCACAGTTCTTCTTCAGTCATGCTGTTGAAACTGTCCTGCTCTGCAGAAAAGTTTTCAGTGTTTTGTAGAAAAGATATAAAGTAGAAGGAGGAAGAAAGCAGTAGCGAGAGCATGATGCCATTGCCTAAGCACTTTGCCTGGAAGTACCGTGAGAAGGTAGATAAAGAAAGTTCATCTAAGAATACTTGCTTTTTTCTGCCACCTTATTGTCATCCGGAATATGTTATGCACCCTCATGTCATGGGAATGAAAGCAGCTGCCCTGACCAATACTGGGGTACAACTGTATTTGATACAGAATAAAAATATTCTTCAGTCTCTAGGACTGAGCTCCTTCACCCCGTTAGCCCTCCTCAAGTTGCAGCTCAGCCTGTCTACTTCCATCTCCAGACGGTCATTCCAGATACTCCTTAATTCCAAAATAAATGGATCCTTGAAATGCTGCCTGTAGTGTGTTTGTTTCCTTCACCTCACGCAGACCTCACCAAGAGAGGATTAATGTGCCCAGGAGAACTGTCAATGTATTGCAGGGCAAATCAGCATTTCCTCAGAGGAACGCCAGTGTTGTTCACTTATTTCATACATCCTACAAAATATGCTGTCTCTCTTTCTTTCCTGCTTTTTTCCTGCTCAGTAAAGCCAAATCTTAGCCTTTTTTATTATCATTCTGATGAAGGCATACACATTTAAGACCTCATAATTTATTAACCATTTGTTTAATTTCCTTCAAATCTGGTGGGAAATTCTACCTCAGATGCAGACCTCATATGACACTATGAAGCAGATATATATATATATACATATAAATATATATATATATTTAACTTACATGTGAAGATGAGGACCAAAATCAGACATGCAGGCTGGAAACGAATCGAAATTTTAAATATGGATAAGCTACTGTTTCTCCAAAATCTTGTGTTTGTTTACTGGTATCAAATGATTAGGTGCTTGCAAGATATATGAGCTTCAAAGTGCAGATTACATATAAAGAACACAAAAAGATGTTGATATGAACTCAATTTACATAAAAATCTAGGAACTGAAGGATATTGATAAGCGAAGCAAAAGGACACAATTGAAATCCATTATGAGCAGAATTAAGGACAGAGAGAAATTTTTGAAGTAAATCAACAAAAGAAATCATAACAAAAGTAGTTGCATGGTACTGTACAATGTGAGTAGTAACACAGAAGTCAAAAATATTCACTAAGCAAGCCATTTTATAGATGAGAAAAAGATGCAATATAGTGTCTTTATAGGATGATGAAACACTTTCTAGTAAAAAAAAAAAAATCAGTTAAAACACAGGTACCAGAATTAATCAACAATAAATCAACAGGTGACTTGCATGCAAGAAATGTAGCAGGCTGTTAAAAGGGGAACTTCCTGGGCCATAAGTGTTGCTGTCTTTTCAATAGCTTCTTAAACTACTTTGAAGCTCAAAATTCATAGAGCAAAATCTAAAGTAAATGGCTGAAATAATAATAGACTTATTGTCCTGTGCAAAACAATAGATTATATGGAACTTTATTAACGAAGAGTTAAAGCACAATAATATAATTAGTGCAAACGAATATGGGCTTTTGGAAATTTGGTCTTGATATTGTAATATGGTTTGACTTGGTGACTCATGACATTTTGATTATTAAATTAGAACAATACATTATATAGCACCAATTAAACAGATTTTAAAGGCTAATTGATAACTCTCTAAATGTAATAGCAAATGACTAATCGTTGTTGACTGGGAACATTTCTATCTGATTTCCAGTGGGTTTAGCTCTATTTAACGTTTTTATCAATGATCTGGAATAAAATATAAAATCATCACTAATAAAGTTTTCAGATGACATAAGGATGGGGGGAATAGTCAGTAATGAAGAGGAAAGACCACTTATGCAGAGTGATATGGATCCATTCTGATCTCAGCTTTAATGCCAGAAAACAATGTGTGTTTTGAGCAGAAGCATGCAGAAAAAGCAGCCAAATTCGGATTATCACAACGGGGTTAATTAATGACTGAAGCATGGCTTGTGGCTCATGTTGTATAGAAGGAAAACAGTTCATATGACCCTGTTATAAAAGAGTAGGTACAACTAGGCATCTTGTCAAGCAGCAGGCAAGCTGAACGTGCAACATGCAGTCTTAATCATCTTCGATAAGTCATCAGGAACCCTTGTTTGGACTGTGATAAACATGCATAACCATCAATGGTGGAACTTAGTTCTGTCTTCTCATGGTCAAGAAACAACATTTATTCACCTCTATGGTTACACATGTGACACTGAAATGAACACTCTCCTAAAACACATCACTTGTGTGATTTATCTGAGGTTAAAAAGGACAGACAGGCATCCAGAGAAGCTGATGATCTCAGTTAACATGCTTACTAGGTCAACATATGGGAGTTACTTTGATCTTGGCTCATGCAAGATATCAGGAAAAAGAAGCCTCCTATTAAAATTTAATGCCTTATAATTAATGATCCCTTTCATAAAATTGCCTCTAATATCTTTGAATCTTAGACAGACTGAGTCTACCTGCAGGGAGAATTTTCTTTGCAGAGATGCATGGAAGATCATAAATTGCCCTGTTTTCGTAATTTATTGGGTCTTTGAGGGGCTAAAACTTCCTTTTTCTAAAGAGCAGAATTCAAAAGAAATTTCCTGCTGTAATGAAGTTAAATATGGAAACGTTAAAGATCTGCAGCAGAGACAAGTATTTTTATACAATGCCTCCCAATGAAACTGTGGATCTCAGGAAATTCATTGTAAGATTTATCATTTGGGATGCTAAAAAGAAAAACAAACAAACAAAAAGCATACAGCTTTCAGTGTAGCACAATGTTCTGATTAAGTTCAAACCTGCAATATCAGACGACTATCCAAAACTTATCCAGACAGTGATTATGTGAAGAAATTAAATTAACACTTGTAATATATAAACACACCAAAACAGATAGGACTGCCCTTACAAACAGAAATCTGAGCTGCAAAGCAACTCACAATGAGCAGCATGGAAGCCCCATCACTGAAACTGTATCTGTAGGAAGCCCAGTAGAAATATCTGGAGGTCTATGTCCAAGTTCCCTAAGTGGCCAGTGAAGCAGGGACTTGGATACACTGTGCCAGATTAGTACTCAGGATCTTTCAGCATAGGTTTTCCAAGACAACTGCCTTAAAACCTTTACCCATAGCATATATTATAATTGCTGAATGCCCCTGTAAAATCAAGGAGCAGCCTTCAGAGAAATATCTACTTTACATATATTAGGTACCTAGGTTTCTCAACCAGTTATAATGCGGCTTATGCAATTGTGCTAACAACTTTGATTTGCTAAAGATAAAATTCGTATGGAATTCAGATCTCAGTCCCAGGCTGCCTGGATCCCCCACGCATTCACAAATCTGAAATTATGTTCTGCTAATACACTCTGCTATTGACTCTTGTATTTATAGAAGCTCTCCAGAAATATCTAGTTTGGGGCAGATCTCGAGTAAAGTATTCATGACAAGTTACAGCCTAAAATTTTTCACTGTGTTTTTTCTGTGTGTTTGTTTGTTTTCTTTTCTTTTGAATAAGATTAAGTGATTATCAACCCTAAGCCTATGGCAGCTCCAGAAAAAATAAAGTTCCCCTTTTCCGCTATTGACTCGCTGGCCAAATTACACTAGCACTGGTTTTCATTTCCAGTTATTTAGAAGCTAGAGATCTTTTTTTGGTTTTTTGGTTGGTTGGTTTGTTTTATTTTGTTTTGTTTTTCCAGCTCTGTGCAGTCTAACTACTGGTGTTATTGGATTCAAGTAGACCTTCCACTGCTACCTTTCAAAGGCAGACAGAGTTATTATTCCAGTTATTTTTTCATATTCTTGCTGAGCAAAGTCTTTTTAGAACTTTTTGTTGTGCTTCTAAACATACAAGGACTTGTGAAGAATTTATTCAGCTCAGATAAGGCCGGGTGCATCCTAAAAATTACTGTTGTTATTTATACACTGTTTTGCATTGTGTAATTGAATTCGGTGGTTGCAAAAGCCTCAGAGATTGAAATCATTTGCTTATGTATTCATGAAACGAGTGTTGGAAGTGCAAGTTTGCCCAGCTAGCTTGAGTGGTGGGCCTCAGGAGGGGCCTGCTGCAGGGTTCAAAAGGGACTATGGTCTTCAGATCCAGAAAATTCCTGAGATTAAGTGCAGAAATCGCAACCAGAAGCTCGTATTAATTCTTTCTAGTGTTAAGTGTCTAACTTAGAGACAAAGCTCCTCTTGTTAGTCTGCAGTTGCAGGAGGGTAAAATAGGCAACCACAGGTGGTCATGGGCAGAATCACCCTGTGGGTCCCTATTGACCACGTGGGACATCTGGACATCTCATAAGCCTAAAACATAACACCATATCTTCTACCTTCTGTGTTAAAGTGCACCAGAATCCCCTCCTGGGTTGCTGTGAGGAACAACCTTCAGGTGCTAACCAGATATCAGGTACTGCTGAGATGGGCAGAAGACACTATAACCCACTATTACTCCCCTGGGCCATCTGGTCCCCAAGAGTTAGTTTAAGCTCCACACTGACCTTTTCATTCCGACTACGGGTTTCTTAGAGGAGCATCAAAGCTGGTAGCTGAAGTGGCAAACTAATCACTTGCATGTAGCACATACTGCTGCAGGCACTGGGGTGATAAATTGTCCAATTTTACTAAGCAAGGTTGCTCGGATAAAAGAGACTCACAATAAGGGTATATACAGCTGTCTTTGTTATGGACTAAACAATAACAAGCATGGTTCTGATGCTTTTTTGGTTTTATTTTTAATTGTCAGAGTCTTTCTCAAAAAAGGAAAACACCTTCAGTGAAAAGATTTTAAAAACTGTGATTTACATAAATATTTTAGATCAATTTTGAAATAACAGCTGTCATGAAAGTCTATATTTCCATTTGTTTACAAAAATAGGAAATCATTACCATTTTCATGTCCCCTGAGAACTGAAAAATACATATATAAACACAGAGCAGATTAGCACGTAGAACGAGTGTGTGTCCTTGTACTCACAACATCTGAGCTGCCCCCACTGCAGCTGGGAACCATAAGTTTATACTTTTACATTGGCCCCCATGATAATCTCACTTTCATATTCAAATTATTTAATATGTTAATTTTCTCTCAAAGCAATAGTTAGAGCTGAATGTTCCTTTCTAACCTATGACTATGTCTCCTCACATTTAGGTATTCAGAATATTTGCAGATAGTCTAATATTCTTTCCATTTTGTAAATTTATTCTGCTTGTCAAAATGGTTTTCATACATGCAAAACATATATAATGTATAGTTTAGCTTAGATTTAATAAGACAAGAAAATTATTTGTGCTGAAGCCTCAGATATGTATTACTGAGTGTTACAAGACATGCTGGCATATGCAGTATCAAATTTACGTGAGCATCCTTTCGTAAAAGTTGCAGACAAAGTAGACAGGCTTCATTCCAGGTTTATCTGCAATCCAGCTTTTTATTCAAAATGGTATGTGACAGTGAGTGAAATTTCTTTTACCTCTTTTAGGGCCACATAAAAATTAGATATGTAGTCTAACTAGACTTTTTGTCTGCTTTTAAATTCACTGTAGTTAAAGAGTTACCCACTGAAGACTATTTCTACCATCATTACCCACTTACCAACTACTATCGAACTAATTGATTTCCAGATAAGATGATATCAGAAAGATGGTACAAGGCCAATACAATCCTTTGTATGCTTTTGTTCCACAAAATCAAACAAAACATTATGCAGATAGAATGTTAGCTTCACATTCATTCTGTTTCAGCTCAGGGGAAAAGCTTGCACCATGAGTAAAGTTTTTAGGTATGTCTCAGCTGCTGGTGCTATTGCCACATTGACGGGACCCTGGCAGCTAGCTTTGTTGTGATGGCACTGCAACCAAATGTATACCTGCCAGCCTTGTGACTATACTCATATTGTTACCTGAGCTGGTGTGATTACAGCAGTGACTGCAGCAGCACAGAGCTCAGGGCAACCTAAATGCTAGAAATTTGCCCAAGGCTGATTTGGACTCCACTCCCTTCTGCCATAACTACATGACTCTTGGCACAAGAGCCAACTGTCCCAAAGCCAACACAGGGAGCTCCTGCAGTAACTTCAGTCATAATTTTTTCATTGTGGTGTAGACATGCCTTTGGTGTCATGTAAAAGGTCACAAATGACAAATATCCCTTGTGTTAACAAGGATTTGACTTATAGTTTCTGAATCCGTAGGAGTCACTGCCACGCCATGTGTCCAGCAGTGATCAGGTTTATGAAGCTTTGCAACGTCGTAATGCTCAGCGATACCATGCTTGTTTTTCATATACCAGCTCCCTGCATGATACTCACAAAATCAAGTTACGCTCAAGTTTTTTTCCACAATAGGGTGGGAAATGCTCAGTCTTTAAGTTTAGGACTCACAAGAGCAGCGTATTGGTAAGTTAAAAGGAGAAAAGGAAGAAGAGTTCAATGCATAAAATAGCCAAGGAGAAGTACAAAAGGGAAAGAAATATTTGAAATCCTGACCTTTCCTGGAGTTAGACACCTATACCAAAAAGTGATTGAGGGCACCTGGGACCACTGTCTCACTCTTCCCCCCGCATTGCAGAAGTCCCTTAAGACAACAAGAGCTGGCTGGCTTTTTTCTCCTAAGAGCTATGCAGAAGAAGCTTTGACCTATGATGGTTGAGGCCCTCACCCCAGAAAGGTTATATGATCTCTTCAGCTCCTGACCTGCTCTCAGCTCCTGCAGAAGTTGTTATTCAGTGTAGCAAAGTGTATAAAATTCAGAAACATTTGAAATGGATGTCAGTCTGAAGTGGCACAAGTCTGTTGTCAGTAATAACATCAAAGTAAAATCATCATCATAGAATAGTTCGGGTTGGAAGGGACCTTCAAAGACCATATAGTCCAACCCCCCTGCAATGAGCAGGGACATCTTCAACTAGATCAGGTTGCTCAGAGTCCCGTCCAGCCTGGCCTGGAATGTCTCCAGGGATGGGGCATCTACAGGGGAAAGGATTTGGTTTCTTTAGGCTACCACGCTTGCTGCTCTTTGTATGATGAATCTGGATGCACAACACATAAGCAGTCACCGAGATACAGAGGTCCGCCCTGTTTGTTCTCTTTCTAGAGCTGACACCTCACCAAGAGAAAAAAAAAAAGAGAAGAGGCTCTCTTGGTCTCAGAAGAAAGGTAAAGCTGCAGAAACAATGGACTGGATTTGAACTGGCTAACTCCTTGCTAAATGTTTTGTAACTACTAGTTAGTGAGGTGCATGTGTTGCAGTTCCTCATATAGTCACTGTAGAGAGACAGTTCTCTCTGAAAACACTCAAGAGTGTGAACCACCTGGACTGGTTTTATTCCTCTCCAAATAAAGGAATAATGAAACAATTGCGTTTTCCCATAAGTTTTTTTATGGCATCTGTACCAAATTACATCCCTAGGACCCCACATATACAGTGTTCTTGCTATTTACATCCCAAGCTCTTAACAACAAGTGGTTTCTCACTCAAAATAAGTAATATACAGCTTTCTACTGAGACCTAGAATTTAAGTTTAAATAGCTCCTTCTCCTGCTTAGACTGGGTCTGCAGCAACATGGGAACATGACATGGAAATATCAAAGAAGAAGTTCAGCAAATGTTTAAGACAAAGTTGTGCACAGGAGCGTATAGAACAACTAAAAATATTCATTGAACTACTGATGTAGTCCAGACACAAGGCTTTTAGGTGCAATCTTCACCTTTACGGCTCTATTAAAAGTTGCATGTTGACTCCACTGAAATTGTTGGGGTTTTGGGCAATGTTCACAATAGGTAGGAAGAGAGGACTGTTACAGCAAAAATAACAGAGGATTGAGAGGTAAAATAAATTAAGTCAGTGAAACTCATTGAGGTAATTTGAGAGGATAAATGGGGATATTAGTGTGTCAAAAACAAGCACAGCTATCCTGCAGGGAAGGAGAAGAGTGCATGGAGGAGAGGGAAAGTGGAAGGGTAGAAGGGTGAGCTGAAAGCCTGTGGTCAAGATGAACAAGGTATTTCTGTGTGACAATAAAGTACGACCTACAGGCTGGAGTGGTAGTTTGATATTCTCTGCCTTTGGGATGAAGGATCTTCTTTGATCATGAGCAGGGCTTTGGCCCCGAGTTTATTTTGGCACCTGAATCCTCTTCACAACAACACAGAACTGAGGCTGAAGTCTCTTGCTTTGAACACTGAAATCTCATGAAACAGTACAACCTGTTTTGATGTTGAAATCGCTTTCTAAGCACAGCTCTCTGTGAAGGAAAAATTTTCTGTGAGAAGGGTTCCAGATAACATGGTGGTCATCAACTGATGCTGATGATTAGTGCTTGTCCAGAATGTAAAAAAAAAAAGTTAAAAAAAAAAAAAAAAAAATTATTTGTTTCAAATTTTCATATATTTAATTTTAGAATTTTAAAGGTGTTT